>PVLD010018508.1:0-38815 GCA_004027595.1 Dinomys branickii | reverse complement strand
TCTGTTTTCCCATTTTTGGGTATCAGATTCAGAATGTGGAGCTATAAATTCCACAGGCAGTTCAGCAGGCGGAGGTCTGCTGCAAAGGCTGCTCCAATGATTCCTTCTCTTTGGGAGAATGTCCCTTAAGCTTTCTGCTGAGATTTGTTCTTCTGTCTTCCCTTTTTTGGGTATCTGATTCAAAATATTGAGCAGCAGATTCCCCAGGCAGTTCAGCAGGCAAAGGTCTGCTGCAGAGGCTGCTCCAATGACTTTTCTTTGGGGGAATGTCCCTTAAGCTTTCTGCTGAGAGTTCCGCTTAAAAGGCTGTACAGATGTTGGTTAGCTATTCCCTAGCTAGAGACCTGGGTGAGGTGTGCAAGACCGCTCCCCCGCCCTCCCAGGGTTCCCTGCAGGTATAGGGATAGATCTCCTCCGCCACTCGGTGATCTGGTCGCGAGCGCAGATAGCTCACCAGTTTTCGGAGCCCCTGCAGGCAGGAACATTCCAAGGTGCCAGTTTTTTGTGCTAAGCTCGCGATCCGCAGCTCGCAGCCACTTGTTTCCTCGCGCTCTCCGGGTCTGGGGGAGGGAGCGGGATGCTCTGCTCCTATGCTGCTCGCGCCGCCCTGGCCAGGGACCGCCGGTTGCCGAGTGTCTAGGCTGCGCAACCTGCCCGATGCGCGCGAAATGTGGGACTGCCGGGCGTTGCCGCTGCTAATAAGCCGATCTCTGTCGGGAGTCGCTGGAAAGCTGCACCGGCTCGGGAGGCGGAAGTGACCGAGCTGGCTTTGCCCCCAGGGCGGTCGGACCCAGCCAAGCCCCCTATCTGCGCGGAGCGTCTCCGGCTTCCAACGTCTGGGGCTTTCCCGCGTCTCGCCAGGGCAGTTTGGGCCCCTACCGCATCTCCCCCGGCAGCTCAGAGAAACACGTTCAGTTTGATCTTCCCAGCCGAGGTCCCGGCATTCACGCTCGCCAAGTCTGTCTCGAGCTGGTGGTGTTTATCGAGGAGGATCGCTTCCTTGCTGCTCACCTGGTCGCCATCTTTTGCCGCTCTACTCTCTTATAGTCTTATTATAACCGCCGTGCTTTGCCTGCGATCCGCCGCTCCCCGGCTCTTCTCTGTCTCCTCGGCTCTCTTGCTGGGGCCGTCGACCGCATCCGCCGCAGTGCCTGCGCGCTGCGAGCCTGAGGAAGGGAGCGAGGCGCTCCGCTCCGCTCTTCTCTGCACTGCGCCACAGCCGCGGGCTGCAGGCCGAGGAGGGCGCCGGCGGCGGGCCCGAAAGCAATACTTTTAAAAGCAAAAAGCTATCTGGAAAAGTAGATACCTCAGTTTTTTAATTTTAAAGGAAATAGTACAAAAATGAAAAGAGCAAAAACAAAATACATACAACGCAAAGCAAGGACATTAAAAATGTTACAGGTTCAAATCAAATAATAGAGACTTGAAGTGGTTGTTATATCACATATTGTTATCTTCAGAGTAGCTTTTCAGATTACCAGATAAGGATAGAAGATTTATCAAATCATTTAAGTAATAACAAAATAATACTTTAAAAGAAAATTAGAGACAATACATAGTGGCACTAGGCAGGCTTGTAGGAATTCACCATTGGTTGGTATACTGCAAATTGTTGTCAACATATAAATTGCTCAGATTACCAGATACAGGCATGCAAATTTGACCAAAATAATAGGAAAACAAAAAACCTTGAATCATTAACTGTTCCCAACAAACCAGAGACACATCTTTTACACATACAAATTAACATTTTAATTTTTGGAGATTTCAGCATCAGAATATATACAATTTGGAAGGATAAATTAACAAACTAATATGATATTGTTAAATAGTCACATATTGTTTGAGCATTGATATTTTAGAGGAAGTAGTTGGATTAGACCTCCCTGTTTAATTACAAATCTCTGATTTTTAAATGTATCATGCAAATGTATTTTTCGATCTTTTAGAAACTAATCAAAATATTTGTTTTTACTTTGCATACTCTTTGAATTTAGCTCTGTGTTGTTTTACCTATACAAATTTTGTCTACTAATTATTTCTGTAGGAAATAATTTCTTATGTATGTAAATATTGCTCATTTTACACTGAGATTGTGTTACTCTTCCTGTTCCATAAATCTGAATGTTACTGTATTTCCTGTAATAATACTACATTCTTAGAATTTTTACTTAAACAATGCAAGACACTAAGCAATGCAAAATGTTCAACACTACAACTTTCATTTCTACATCAGCATAATTTTTTTTAATCAAAGTTAAAATAAGCAGTATCTTATATTATGTATATCGTCTAGTATTTAGTTGTTTGAAAATTATCTAAACTTGTAAAATATATGGAGGCTTTTCAAGAAGCCAATTTAAAAATAAAATATACCTGGTAAACATACTTAGAATAATTGGCTCTATTTTATATGGACCAAGTAATTCACTACTTGATAGAACTAAACTGTAGAAAATGATTTGATTTTGTCTTGATGTTAGATACTGTACACAAATATAAAATTTTACTGTACATGTGTCATAACCTAAGGATTTGAAAAGTAAAGTGACAATGAATATGCATTTTAAATACAATAATGCATGAAATACAGTCTAAGAACTGTTTTATAGGAAATTTAATCTTTGTATAAACAGTACTGAGTATTCCCACCCACACTTAGACAGTGTTGTCTAATATATGCCTCAGCTATGCAGTATCGCCTATTCTTCTTAGGTCACACATCTGAATAACAACTTGGTGTACTGAATATTTAAGCAGTGAAACACAACGATAATTACTTGTATCTGATCTTAATTGGGGAAGGGTGCATAGTATGAGCATAATACTCATCCTAAAAGTTTGGGTTTAGAGAGTAAGTCTCCACCAGACATTCTTTCAATGTGCTATTCTATCATGAAATGAGCGGTTTTGTTCCCCATGTCCTTTCTCGATGATGTTTCTGCCTTTGAGACATTTAATTATGGCTTGAAACCTTTGAAGACATGAGATTAATAAATGATTCCTTCTTTAAATGGCTTGTGTCAAATATTTTAGTCCAAGCAACAAAACAGTGACTAATACAGAAAATTGATACAACATTAGTGGTATAAGTACTGTGATTACACCTAACCAGGACCTGGCTAATAGGAAGGGTTTGGAAGTCTGGAGAAGTGGACCAGAGCAAGTTTAAAGCTGTTGCTGTTGACTGACTCAGGTTAGAGCTCAGAAGACTAGAATGCTGATCCCAATGAGGGCAATAAAAGTCTGTCTAAGGAGGATTCTTATGGGAATGGCTATTCTCTGGGCAACTGGATTAAAGCCTATTGAGATTACATTCTGCCAATACATTTATCTATATTTATCCATGGCCAACATCTAAATGATTTAGTTGAGAAAATTTCAAGGCAGCTTAATACTTTTAAGGAGTGCCATGGGTTCTACTGACTACTTTTAGCTAGATTTCACAGAAAGATTTGTAAAAGTTAAATTCTATCCACCAGTAAACCAAGTATGAAATCAGAGACAAAGAAGGTAAGGCATAGTCTCTGAAGAGATTAGTGCCATGAGAAATATACCAAGTATTTTGAGAAACGTGCCTTGATGACATCTCAGGAATCAGCAGGACCCCATCCATTGCAAGGTCAAGGATAAAAGATATAAAACTTTCATTTGAGAATACTGTCTCCCACTGGATATTGTTGCAGACTTTGGTATCAACCACATGCAGAATGTAAAAGTTATGAGTCAGGGAGTTTTCCATATGGATTACAATGTGAGTCCACGCAATGTCACGCTGAGAGAGTGATTTGTGAATCTGTGCGAATGAGTTCAAAGATGCACTGGAGACAAAGTGTCAAACATGCCATGGATGTGGAGCCTTTTCCAAACAAGCTGCAGATGTAAATAGAACCAGGCCAAGAGAGAGACTCTTTGTGGTAAAATTGGCAAGACCATAGCGATCCAGACACCTAGGAATTTATATGTCCCTGCTATGTGTTCCAGACCCAGATATGAAGCGATACAAAATTAATACTGGCCCTGCTTGGTTTCAGTCTTGTTATGTTCTGATTGTCTTCTGTTCTTTGTTCCTCCATTTTGCAATGAAAATATTTAACTTGTGTCATTTTATCTTGGGAATATTTATTTTTTAAAAAATAATTACTGGGTTTTACCGTCAAGGTTTTGCCTTTTGAGATTATCATGGTTTTGATTGTATACATCTCGTGTTAGTTGGCATTGGTACCCTGCTTTAGTGTTTATTTGGAAAGTGAGCAGGACTTTCACAGCTGTGACTAGGTATCAGATTCACATGGGGTGGGTTCTGCTAGTTAACCTTCACTGTCAAATTAGGAGAAGTAGTTGGCTCATGGAGTGCTGGACTAACCGGTGGATTAATTGATTTATGATCACAGCTGATTGTGCTCTTCAGAAATGAGGCCCAATTGGAGTAGGCGGGCTTTTAATTTAAAGTGTGTTTTTGGAAAGTATGCCTGTCACTGATACTCTTCCTTTGTGCTCTGGTAGCCACCAGAAATGAGCAGTTTCACTCCCTCTCATCACACTGCCGTGATGTTTTTGGCTCAGAGCCAGCAAACCATGGACTAGAACCTCTAAAACCATGAGAGTAATAAAAGGCTTTTTTTTTTTGCTTTAAATTGTGAGTGTCACTTATTCTGATGAGAGACCCAAAAAGGTGAGGAATATACTCGAACATATACAGCAAAAGTACAGTTTTAAAACAGTAGAGCTGTTTAAGGCAGTTGCCGTGAATGGAGTTTGCAGAAGTTGCCCTGGGTAATGGGTGAATGGGGACGCGAAGGATTGCTGCACGCTCTTGTAGACGTCATACGCTCTGTACACTTATCTGCACTGAAATAATTTAAACATTTTGTCCTTAGTAACTTAACTTACTTTTTTCTTTGTATTCTTTAAATTCTTTTAACATTTGTAATAACAATTTAAATTGCTATAAAACTATTTTTTCACTAAATATTTGCTGTATAAGCCTTTTCTTAAATTTGAAATATAATTTTTTCCTTTAATTTTTTTTGTTTAAAAACAAAAATATAAACACCAGCTGTGGTGGTGCACACCTGTAGTCCCAGGACTCAGGAGGCTGAGGCAGAAGGACGGTTGTGAGTTTAAAATCAGCCTGGGCTACAAAGTGAGCTCAAGACCAGCCTGAACTGCATAGCGAGACCCTGTCTCTTAAAAAAAAAAATGACCCATGCCTATCACCCTTGCCTCCATGGAATCAACCTCATCCATGTACTTGTCTTCTACATCCACATCATAATCTACTGGAAGGTTTCCAGGGACAATAACAGGCATGGGCCTCTCTCCTAAAGGAACACTGCCTTATTCTGGAATCCTTTTGAAGAACTTGCCTGAGGCACTTGAGTAGATTTCACTCTTTTCAGAAATACATCCGTGATGTTTTTCTTGCTTCTTTCTTATTTTCTTTTTTGTTTTACTTTTTAATCCCAGCTGGTCCTGGAGGAAATAGTGAATCAAGTACCTACCTCTCTATTCCTGAAAGCAGTTTTGGTGTTGACAGCCATGTTTTCAAACATTTTAAAGTGATTGTAAAGATCTGAAAAAGTTCTGATAAGCCTTTCTCCGTGTGTTTTCTTGGGGTTCATTGCTTTCTATTTCATTTTCTTTTGCCACCACTTTAGCTGTGTGCTTAACCAGTGGTAGGAATGTTTTAAGTTGTATTATTATTATCTGGAGTCATAACTGTATTTGTGGTTGCTTGTCTAAAGTGTTGTTACAGAACATGAGAGCCTAAGTAATATACACATTTTTGTCTGTCAACTATTGGAAAACATGATATATAATTGAACTGTTAGCATCTGGAGAAAATTCAAAAAACTTTTTGATGGTTGTATATTATATTGATCCACGTATGAACTGGTCCCAAACATATTTTAATATTCTATCTCATTCATTTCTTGTAGTTGTCTGACCTAGACTTCCTAGCTGGCTTTATGTCCTTTTTAAATGCCAAACTCATTCCTGCAACAAGCCCAAATTCATTCCATGGGAAAAAGAAGGTGCCTTTAAAGTTTGTCCTTCAGTTTAGTGCCAGGGCTAAAACAGTCAAAATGTTTTCATAGGTAAATGGATGCAACTTGAGACTGTAGTCGTAAGGGAAATACATCAGACCCATACATGTAAACATCATATTGTTTTCCTAGTGCAAAAAAAAGAAGAAGTAAGTAAGATCCAAAACGTAAAATAGATATTGTGAATTGGGAAGAAACTGTTCAAAAGAAAAAAATTGTGACGGGAAAAGTGAAAATGAAGAAAGGATACAAGGAAAAATACATGTCTACACAAGATAGTTCAGTTTGTTATATAGCTGGTTTCTCTTAGTTCATGAAAGAGAAAGTTTTGTGCTAATAGTGTATAGAGGAGATAGTATGCCTATATGTTCTACTCAGGATAACTACGAGGAAGACCACAATACACAATGTAACAACTATTGCAACTGTCCTAATATCTTATTTTGAAACTCGGTTTCATTTTTATGTTTATTTTTTTTAAAAGGAGAGAACAACTAGGTTGGGGGAAGGAGAAAACAAGGAAGAAAGTTATTCTGTGTGTGTATATATATATACACACACATATATATGTGTGTATATATACACATATATGTATACATATACGTATATATACACACAGGATAACTAAGATACTTTCACTACTAATTTCTATTGGTTTATTAAAAGGAAGAGTTAATGCTTAATTGTTTGATCAATCTTGCATACTTATATCTGGTAATCTGAGCAACTACTTTGAGGATAACAATTTGTAATATACAACCATTGTTAATTTTTACCATTTTGTTTTGAAGTTCTATATCATTCTTTGTTGTCGTTTTGATTTTTTTATTCTCTTTAAAATAAAAAAGAAAAACCAAGAAATGTTTTTAAAACTTTTCCATAAATCAATTAAGAAACACTTCTGTGTATTAAAGAAACTATAGAGACCCATAATGTATTAGACTATAGATTGAAAAATAGCAATATATTTTAGTAAATGATATTAAACACTGCATTAATTAAGTAATTGACCATGCTCACAGTGTAAAATACAGTAGCAAATCAAAATTGGAGCAATTTCAGAAAATATGGCATTATATTGATTTGTTGATTTGATCAACATTTTCAGTCAGTAAATTATTTATGCCTAGCACAATTAAATGCTTTTGGTACAAGAAAAACATTTTTTATTTTGCCTTCCTGGATCCATTGTTTTGATAACAGAGAAAAAATATCATACTGAATATATCTTATTTATATAAAGTGCTGGTTGATTAATTGATGGTGAATTTGGGTGGGAACACCAGGTGGGTTGAATTAGCATGATTCTGGGGAATGGTATAAAGGGAGGACAGGAGGGGCGGAGTATATGCTAATTTCCTCCCAGAAGTTTGAGCAGTTCTTTTCAGCTCAGCTCCAGTCCGCCAGGGATGGTTGTTCTCTTGGGATGAGCTCTAGGTCCTCTCCCTTGCCTTGAGTGTTGTCTGTTGGACTTTGGCACACACTTTGGGTAGGTGTTCTGGTCATTGCTTTTGCCTCGGGTGTGTTCTCCTGGTTCTTGTGGGTTCTTCGGAGTCTAGCACCTGGCCTTTCGGCCTACCAGCACAGACACTCTAGCCTCCTGCACTGGCCCTTAAACTTTCCAGTACCAATCAACCATTCAGTCTCCCATTAAGCATTCCTTGGCTTCCTGGTGTAGTCATGCACAGGATGTCACAGTGGGCTCTAGGCCTTCTGCTGGATTTTTTTAGATATTTACCAAATGGACACATTTCTTGTGCTCTTCTACATTTGACCCTATGGTCAAATATAGGCTACTGTTGTAAATTTTTGTGCCCTGTGTTAAATTTGTTCTCTGCAAACAGCTGACTTTAGTAAGTGTTGACTAATACATATAGTCTCTTAAAAATTAATAAATATTTTTAAAAATGGAAGAAATTTAAGTACTGTAATTATCTGCATTACTCAACTTGGTGAAAACTATGCATATTGATAAATTTAATTGAAGAAATCGTGCTAGTAAAAAGCCTTTGAAGATGAGACATCTATCTCAGATCACAAACTATTGATATATTAGGAATACAAGGAAAATAGCCCATCATGAAAATATATCTATCTCTAATTAATGGTCAGTATAATTTTTAGATTACTACATATGTTTTATATCCTCTTGTTATACATATTTACCTTGACATTGTATATTATTAGTATACTATCTTTTTTTGTCTTTTGTGATAATCTTAGTTTAAATGCCTGCTATCTTTCAGGTCTTATCATTTTCCCATCCTTTTTTCTCAGTCTTACAGGTATCCATACATATTTGCCAATACACTACTAAATCCTCTGCATAAATTCCTTATTTAGGGATGTCAGTGAGTAAAACAGACAAACCACTAGCAGCCATCAAAACTTGAATGCAAACTATTAGGAGAGGACCAAAGTTATGGAAAGAACACAAAGATTGCAATTTTAAATAGTTCAATCATCATCATCTAAGGGCTTTGAGAAAATGTAGTTTTCACAAAGATTTAAAAGGACAAGGTATATCCTATGATGGTATCTAGGATAGAATCACACTGGATTGAGGAAACATCCATAGTAGGTGTAGGAAGGAAGATACTTCGTGTGTTTGAGGAGATACAAAGTGTAGCTGTGGTAGAGTTTGTCATAAGATGTAAGAGAGTGTTCCATGCTCCCTATGATGGATGTGATCATATGCATATCTAATTGTACCAACAAACGTTTCCAAAAGGGATGTAAGTCAACACATAAAAAGAAAATAGGAAGGCTAATGGGGTATGAATCTGGATTGAGAAAAAAAAAATTGACCTACATATATTAATAGGGAAGTTGTGTACAATTTAGGTAGTGATTAAAGATACCACAAAAGGAGATGACATAATTAATGCAGAAAATGTGATCAAGGAATGAGTCTTGAGAATGACCCCTGGATACTGACGAGGAAAGTCCTACTGGGAATCCATAAGTAGGAATGTGTGAACAAAGCCAGGTAAATGTGGTACATTAGAAATCCGATAGAAATAAGATTAGAAGATGGCAAACTGGGGCCATTGCTTCAAGTAAGTCAACAGTTTAAAATTAACTCTCTAGGAGGCACTTATGACAATGTTGATAATTTTGACATGAAGAGCGAAACGAGTTAAACAGAAGACTGATTTGAGTGTGTTTAAGAGACAGAATCTACATTAAAGATATTAGAAACAGTCCAGGAAGTTAGCTCATTTACAGAATTTTCCACCCCACGGAAGAGACAGGCAGGACATAATCTGGAAGATGAATGGAGAAATAAAGGCAATCTTTTTTTACAAAATTGGAAATGTAACAGTGCAATTCTAATTAGAAAGAAAAAATATGATAAAGAGGGCAAATTAACGTAGCAGTAGGCAGGGATCAGTGGAGCCACTTCTTTAACTGAGCAGGGATGAGACCTAATATATAAGTGAAGACATTGGCTTCATATGCAGCACAGATGCTTCACTATAGTGACAGGTGGGAAGGTAGATAATTGGGTACAGATGGTCGAGGCTTGGTAAATGAAATTGTGGGAGTTTGTGGATTTTTGTGTCTGATTGTTTCATTTTTTTGTGAGGTAGGGAAATCGCATCATTTTAGAGTGAGCACAGGATAATATGCATTGTAGAGTTTTACAGTGGAGAAAAGGTGAAAGAATTATCTAAGAAAAGGTTAGCCTGTTTAGGCAATGAAACACAGAATAATTTGTGTGCATTTAGAGGTCTCCTCATGGTCACGGTCATGATTTAAAGTGGGGTTTGTCTATCCAGCTGCCCTGCACCCTCCATGGCCATATTCAGTTGCCTGAGTGTGGGAGTGGAGTAGGCTGAATTATATTTAATCAGCCTGGTTTTAGAAAATAAGAATGACGATGCAAGAATCGGTCTGAGGTTTGAGGAACTGAGCATATTTGCAAGGGGGTGATTTTGGTGCTGGACCATGGAACTGAAATTGAGTAAGTGGGAAAGAGTCAAGGTAGTAAAAGTGTAGAGGTAACCTATTGAAAAGGTTAGTGGGCAAAGGCCTGTAGGGGCTTTGACTGTCAGGCTATATCATAGTTTGTGCTCTTGAATTAAATTTGTGAAAACACCGTAGTTGCTTGGAAATAAAAATTGAAGTTTCTGATTGAGACATGGTAATGAACATGACCCCTGAAAGAGAGTTAAAGGAAATGGGAAACTAAAGTGTTGGCAAGAACAACCACGCTTGTGTCATAATCACTGGTAACTAATGTAGGAGTCATATTGAAAAGATTAAAGCTCCTGGAATAGCAATTATTGTAACATTTGGTGAAGGACTTAGAGCTTAGGAATAGAAACTATGAAGGTTAAATTAGCCCTAGATTTTTAAGTGGTTCAGTCTTTTAGTTAGAATATGATTGGGAGAACATTTCAGGCACCACCCACAATTTCCTGTTATCCTTTTCTCTTTATTTTATTCATTTATTCATTTTTGATAAATAAAAACTTCCTGTATTAAATCCACCCAGACTCACATATGACTTGTTGGATAAGAAACGTTGTTGTGCTTTAATTTTCACTACTCCATTCCTTACTCCTCCTCCTTTCACTACTCCGTTCCATTCCTTGAGCTTTATATTAGGGCTCAATATTCCATGATGGGTGAACAGTGCTTTCTTATCAATGACCAAACTGGGCCAGCTTCATAAAAATGCCTTATACTCTCCCATGACTTGGTAGAAACTTTCAGTTTTAATTGGAACTTTTGAAACCAAACAGATGATTAAAGGCTTTTTAGCTAATCCAACACTGAGAGGCTGTGACTGTAGGAGGAAAGTTTGACCTCAGTCTGGGTAATTCTGAGACCCAATCTTTCCCCACAAAGACTAACCAGCTAATAGCTAAGAATGACCATTTAAAGAAATCCATACTATTTCATGGTCAACCAATGAACTACTTGCCTGGCTTATATAAAGCCAATCTCCAATCCAAGAGAAAGGGTATCAATATAATCCCAACTTTCAAAGTGGTTTTCTTCATGTGTGTTTCCTGTTTGTTCTCATATACTTTTCAGTCAATAGAAAAATAATTATGATACTAGGTGGAAACATCCATTTTAGGCACTACCCAGCAAGCTGGCCTTTGGGTATATTGTAGTGCTTACTATTGCTTTAAAATGAAACAGCCAGCCAGTGATATCTACAGCTTCACTATTGTTCATCAGTACTCAAGACACTGATGTGACTGTCAAGTTTTGAGCATGTATTTTTCCATTAAAGATTCTGGCAGATGCTTCGGGATTTTTCTCACGCAGCTTGGCATTTGCATGTAAACATCCTGATATACCTCTGCAAAACAGCGTCATTGCTTGTAGTAGGAAAGAATCCATCCACAGCTAACCGGGAAAAAGCACCCATTCTTAAGCAAACATTCTTTATTTAAAAAATTCTTTCCCTCTTCTTTTCTTCCTTCCTTCATTTTTTTTTCTTTTCTTTTTCAAGTAAACAGAACTAGAGTTCATCTTTTTTTCTCTGCGTCTTTTAGGGTCAGCAGGATAACAACCCTGTTTTCAGTGTTTGAGTACTCTATTCTACATTTTTAAGGCAGGTCTCTATGTGCTAAAGATTCGGACTATTGAAGGCTTGTGGGTATTGTAAGTATCCAATCACATTTGAATGATGATTAGAATAAACAGAGAACATGAATGAACTTGGTTTTGCATGAACATTTTAGCAATGTCATGTTTTTCTCACAAGAAGAATAGTATCTGAAAATTTTAAACCTGGATTTTGTTTTTTATAGGCAATAAGTATTTTCTCTGTAAAATTATGATAAAATGTATATCATTAGCCTCTCAGTATATTCCAATGGATGTAAACTGGATTTTATTTTATCTCTCCTATTACCATTTTTATGAACACATTCAATCAGTGGGTTTTGATGGGTCTTGAAGTTGGAGTAAATTTTTACCACCATATTTTCAGGCATTCTCATACTAGTTTTCTTCTGCGAGTGATTATCCACATTAGATATGCTGCTATATTCTATAGGTTTTTAATTTTTTGATTTGATTTCTTTATTATTTTGTACAGTTTTATATTTTGCATCTACTTTCATTCTTTCTATCTAATCAACAACAATACTTGTAACAAATCAGATGTTTTCTTTATAATCCTTACATATGATAGAATTGTTCATATCATAGTACACTGACTAGCAACTATAGGAAATAAAGAACATTAGCAAGAAGCATTAGCTTAGTTCCAAAACTGGAAAAAGTGTTTTTATTATATTTCTAGGTATATAAATTGTTAATCTTTAAAGTCATAGTAATAGATGTTTTAAATATATAACATCTTTAGATTTATGTGATAATGTGATTTTGACAAATGTTTGAAGCTAAACCTGGATCAAAATTTTAAAAATTTTATATAAAATTAGGTACTCCTTATGGTGAATATCTTATACTGGGTCTATTGGCTATTAGGAGTTCGAAGTTGTATCTGGATGGTAATTGCATAAGGTGTATGTCAGATGGGTCTCTTTATTTGTGTCTGTCCTCAGGGGATAGCTTGAAGTCAGTGACCAGTCAATATGAGTTTATAAACTCAGTCCTGTTTCCTTGATATATGACAAATCTAAAGAATCTCATAGGAGCAACTTAAATGTCTGTTACACTTAGGTTAATTTCTTCCACACCCATCTGTCGTCTGTCATTCCTTGTAGGAGTTACTGCTGATGTCTAACCTTTCCCCACCCACATTGAAAAAGGGAGTACAGTGCTGCCTCCAATATCGCAGGCATTTTGTAATTTGAGTGTTAATGCGATGAACATAAAACTGTGCGAATTAATCACCAATTGAAGGTGATGTGTGATTACCAGGGTTTCCTTCGCAGAGTGAGAGGGAAGAACAAAACTGACTGAGTTCAGGAATTAAGCATAAAAACAGCACATATAGCACAGTTCCTAGGAGGATTCTCTGAAGGTTTCTATGTGTGTTATCCCAAGATCAAGGCTCTATAAGAAAGTAGAAAGCAGAGACTTAAAACGAGGCAGAGGGACACCTGATTTTCTTCTACGAAATACCCTGAATATTCAACAAATGTTTAAATCTTTTCAACTATGTGTACTACAGGAGTGATTTAAATCTCTTGCTGAAAGCTCATACTCAAGGAATTTCTTGAAAATGATGCTGAGATCTCAATCTGGAAACAAGATACAATAAAATCTGTCAGCAAAACAGTATCTCTCTTGGGTAGCCACGGTAAACCTTTGCAGACCGAATGTCCAAACTGCAAGCTAGAACCTGTTTATTTATCACAAAGTACCACCTCTGTAATTCAACCTGAATGTTGAGGTTTTCGTTCAGACAAAACCAACTCATACATTAACATTTTTTGTCTTAAAAGAAAAACACCAAAACGTGTGTGATAAATTTGCCACAACTGATCTAGAGTGTCTTACATTGATGTTCTCATTTTGTGTTATTTAATAAGTTCTTCACACCTATTTTCTGATTCACTAATTATGTTCATGTATTTCAACATGCTCCTAAACTATTCTCTTTAACTTCAAAATAATATTTTAAAATCTATATTAATGTTACTTCTGCCTTCTCATTTTACAGAGTGTAATTAGTTGCTTGTGTTTTATCCCCAATTTTATTTCTTTGACTTTTATATATTTGCTTTACATTTCTTTCTGATAATGCCTATGGCTAAACTAGTTGTAGGCCTTATTAAATTGTTTACTTATTTCTGTTTATTATGTGACAATTCCATGCATTTTTTGGTACCAGAAATCAAACTCATGACCTCACTCATGCCAGGCTTGCACTTATGCAGCTGAGATATATCCCTGGTCACTGTGCATATTTTTTGTTGTTGTTCAGAAAGTATTTTCTCATTTGTTCACTGCACACACCTGGCATCAGCCTTTGTTCCTCCAGTTGTTTCTCGCTGGTGGCCAGGAGGCTGTCATCTTGGAACCACTTTACAATGATTTCTTCTATGATTGCAAATCACCAAAATAATGCACATTTAACTTTTGATGTATACCAGTGCTATGGTTACCAATGTTTACAGAGGACCATTTTTATTTTCACTGAGGTGCGCAGCCAAGGAAACAGAGTTCTGTAGGAGAACATTTTGTAACTACTTCTTTATTCCATTGTGGACTGAAGGCATTACAGTTACCTCTGCCATGCTGTTGTTGGCCCAATGATTTTGGTCCGCAAACATCTTATGGGCAACTAATGCTCAGTTGGTATTAATGAATTTTCTCTTAATTTGCTGAGATTTGAGTCTGTGTATTTGGTGACAAGAGACTGGTATACCTCTCACCCTGCATTTTCAGATATTCTGTAGATAGAGAACTCTTCAGAAATATAGTATGCTGTTTTTCTGTGGTCTGTAAATCCCACTGATATCTCAGTTTCAACACTGTGGATGAGAAGTTGATTATTGTGCTTATATCTATCTATCTATCTATCTATCTATCTATCTATATCTCAGCACAATAATATAATATATTTATATTATATAATATATTATATATACATCATATATATCATATACATTATATATATTATATATAAACTCTTCTCTCATATATATTTTACTTTATCATATAGATTCATAAAGTTCACCAGGATGTAGGCAATTTTTACAAATCACTTAGTATACCTGACATTCAAACTTTTAAATCTGGAAACCTAATTTTTTCATGGTGGAAAGTTTACTTTGGAGATGTTATTTCTTTATTTTTTATTTATGACCTCTGTGTCTAACAATTTTCTTCAAGAATGGCTCATTTCAAAATGCTATTCATTTTCTATTCAAATTATTTTTTTTCCTTAGTAACTATTCACCTGTGTTTTTTTTTTTTATTCTTCCAGATTGACCCACTGTTTAGAAAAAATTGGGCTTTTTTTGCAGGTGCTCTTCCAGTAAATCATTAATTTGATCTTCTATAGGTCTATTCTCTCATTCCACGACATCTTACAGAAGAAAGTTTTCCAAGGCACGTTTTCCTGTACCTTCCCAGGGGAGTTGCCTCTCCTGGTGCCGTCATGTTCCTTTGCAGGGTGCTGGGATCAGCATGGTACACTCATCACATTAACCCTTTGAGTGAACCCATTGCAATCTTCATCTTATACCAACAAGCAGCAACTTCATGATTACAGCACTCAGGTCAGTTTCTAGGACTGAAATAATTTTCTCTTTGTGAACCTGTATTCTAGAGCAATGAAAATTGTCACTGTTTGGGCTTTGGTGGTGCTGTTGTTGGTGTCTTTGTCTTGATATTCTAAATAAATCAAAAGTTTAAAAACTTTATATAACCAGGGCCAGGATGTAGCTCAGTGGTCAAATATTTGTCATATATGCGATGTACAAGTGCTTGGTTCCCTCCCGCAGCCCTTCAAATAAAATAAAATAAAATAAAATAAAGCATCAGAACAGGTATTTTACTATCTTTGTTCCTCCCAAATATTTGAAAACATTGTTTATGAGGCTTTATCACTAGGGCATATTATAAGAGTTTAAAAGAGCTAATCCTCAGAGAAAACAGAAACTGAATTTTAGTGCCCTCTCAAGAGGGTTGGAAACTATGTCTGTGCTTATACTGTCCCAGTTCTCCGGATCCTTTAGCCCGTGTAGAGACAATAGAGGAGATGTGAGTAATCCTTTACGCTTCTGTAAGTAACGTACCCATCTTAATTTTACTCGCCTGTATCTGCAGTTCATAATGATGACGCTCCTCGTGGGGAACCGCTGCATGTATGGCGCACTGCGCGTCTTCACTCCTGGCCAATGCCTTCTGCCCTCACTGCACCATCTCATTGGTCCTCTTCTCTTCTTGAAAATATCTGAGAAGTTATCTAAATGGGATTTTTCTTTCATCTTGTGAGTATAGAACTTTTGTGTTCTGAATATTAATTCATCATTTGGCTGTTATTCATATATTTGCGAATGATTCATACAAATGTGTGTATGTATATTCGTGCAGATACATCTACCTATACTTTAAATCAGGTTTAGAACCCAGTTGTTTAATCTGGGTACTAGATTTCATAGACCTGATTTTGTTTCAACTAGTATTTCTCAAACTTTTTTTTTCTATTAGAATAATATTTTGGTTTCTTAATGATATATATTATACATAGAATAGCATATTATATCAACATGCCCCGGTTCAAGGGTTCAATTCCTTCCATGATTCTGGGGAAGATAGTCACAGTCATGTCTGTCTTGCAGTAGGTCATTCAAGAGTGGAAGCAAAATTTTGCTGGACAAGGTGAACAGGGCTGTGTATGAACAGAGGCAACATTCTGTGTGGGTGTGAAAATATATATATATGAAGCCAGATAGATTACCTGTTTTAAAGGAATTAAAATAAAGGGACTTCATAAACCTGATGAGACCATAGTAACAAATATGTCACAGATATTTCTTTTTATTTTTTTGTTTAAAAAAATAAAAGCACAAAACATATTAACACACAGACACAAATTAGCATAAGAAATAGTACAATCAAAGCTGATTTACAGACAAGGTGACATGGACTCAACAATGGTTGTTGCTTTACCTATTGATATCTTAGAAGTGTCACAGATATTTCTTATTTTCACAGACCTTATGGTCAGAAGTACTTAAACCCCGAAGGAAAAACAATGTTTCATACTTGCTTAGAATTTTTATTTTAGAGTGTGAAGGCTGAATATCAAACACAGTGGCACCCTGTTACCTGAATGGCAGGTTTGTTTGGTTGTTTCTAACAGTAGTGGTGGTAGAACTGGTGGAAAAGAAGAGTAGGCAGAGACAGCAGGATGCAAAAACTTTTCACTCCTTTGTTAAAGTGTGGTGTGTACCATTCATAATCCGATTTGAGTGTGCACTCAAACAGTTAGCACATATACTCTTTCTTCCTTTACCCTGTGCCAGATTCCATGAAGGGTTTGAAGATAGAATTAAAGCCACACTCTGCAATAGGCTACAGTGATGGTTCTTTATTTCTGTAGGTGCCTATGTATGCAAAACAAAATATAACCAAAAAAATCAATGATGTCCTCAGGATGAGAGAGGTTTGTCTAGACAGCGACTGTTTCTTTTTCCTGTTTTCCATCGCTTACCAAAGACTGGATATCTTTGGAATATGCCAAGGTTTCTACCACTCATAAAAGTTAAAAGAATAAGAAGTGAATTTTTTCAGTGTGTTGGATTTAACTCATGAGGACAGTCAATAAATAAATTCAAATACACACACATCCTGTGTTACTGAAAGAGAGTTTGATAGGCAGTTAGAGTGTTGAATAGTTGCTTTCATTCTAACCATAATTTCCACTCATTTTTGACCTACTATACTTACTTGATATGGCCTAGATTTAAAATAGTTCCCATTGAAATTCACAGTGATTCCAAATTAGAAATGATATTGATATAAGCTGGCTTATAACTAAAATGCGTACTCAAAAGAATACTTAAAGATAATTTATTGTAGACTTACAATGCTTCAATTATTAGACACAAAATATGACCTGCATCATAGCTGGCTATGATATTGCTCCTGTTATTTTACACCTGACAAATAATCTTGGCAAATGTATTAGAGATTGAATTGTGTTCCAATTATCTATAGTTTCATTTAAAAAAAAAAACAAACCCTGTATCCAAAATATAGTGGCCTAAAACAGAAATGATATCTTTGTCATTCTTTTCTGGCTGCTGAATGAGAGCATGGCTCTGGAGGGAAGATTCTTACTTCAACAAACCACTGGCTGTGATCTCTCAGCAGTTTCTAACTGTTGGTTTGGATGGTGCAAGCATTCTTCACTCATGTCCAGTACTTTAGCAGCCACGCTTGCAAATTAGGTTTGTCTGTCCCTTGTTTCTCACTGTGCAGTGTCTTGCTGTCTCATATGATCTCTTTGTATCTATGCTTCTTACATGGCAGCTGTGAGTTCTAAAAGTGAATGTTTTAAGAAACCTAGGTAGGGGCTATGAGCCTTTGTGGGACTCACTTCCAGAAGTCTTAGTGTGACATCACTGACACAGCACATTAATCAAGCAAGTCTTCAAGGCTAGCCCAGATCAATACAAGAGGCATTAACCCTCACCTCTCAGTAGAAATGTCAGTGAATTTGAGGTTGCTTTAATCTATGAGAGCTGTGTTTGATCTTTTAGGACATCCTAGAGATGCAAATTTTTACCATTATAACAGAAACTTTTAAAAATAGTTATTTTTCTAGAAATAATGTATAGGTGGCACTTCTAAGAATCCAAACAATGAATGAGGGTGAGACATTATTAGGTAAAGAAAAGAAGATTTTAAATTTTGAAGTTGAAGAAACGAGGGAGGGAAAATGAGTAGAAAAGCAGTTGTCATGGTGAATCTGAAATACATAATGGAAGGAGAGAAGGAAGAGGCAAATTAAGACATCATGAGACTAAACTCAGCAGTGGCAGAAAATTAGATCCAAACCTACTCATCTGCTGCTTGGAAGCTGCAACTAATTCATTTTCAAGAGTAATAATTGCTTTCCTAAGCAGGACCCAGAGTTGTAGACCTTCGTTACAGTTAGTTCCTCCGAGTCATTTGTTATTTGTGAACTTTATCTAAAAGTTTAGTATCTTTTGAGTCATAATTTATATTGTCTTAGGAACAATAAAACTAAACTATGGTTGCAGCAGTGAGCAACACTGTCCAGAGTGCAGATTGTAGGTCCAAGTTGATTTGGACAGGACATCTCCAAACTAAGACAGAGTTTGGTAGCTGTATATAACATAGTGACATAGAAGACTCAAAAGAGAGTGGTACATAATAGTCAAATATAAGACATTTGAAGGTAACAGCTACTGAAAATGAGGTGCTAGCCATTTTCAGAAAACCTATGCATTCCTGTATCTATTTGAGTACGACAGTATTAAAGTCAAAATGACAAACTGGAATGTAGGCACCTGTAATCCTCAAGTCATGTGTCATTGATTAAACACTTTAGTTCTTTTCTCTCCTACTTATACTGTTGTTTCCTTATTTGTTGGTATAGAGACCACTGGATGTGAACACAGCATGGTCCCAAATCTCTCCTTGTTGGCTCTGAGATATGACACATGATCAAGACTTTCTCAGATAAGAGGCAGAAGAACAGCAATTTAATTTCATGACAACATTATTGATCAAGTCATCTTAAGAAAATCTTTATAAAAATTATGTTTCATGAGAAAATTAAAGAGTCAAACTATTAATTGTGTTTATCCAGTCAGTTTGTAAATAGTTAGAATACTGCATGACAGGTCTACTTATATATATTCCAAATTATTAATCTGGCAACTAATATTTAATTGATGAGTGTGCCATGTGTCAACTGCCAAATTAACAGAACACACTAGATTAATTTTATATAGCTGACTCCTCATGAAAACATACTGTATCCTACTCCTTGAAATTCTTATGGAACAGTTGACTTTATTGGGCCTATCAACATTGCACATAATTTAACACATAAAGGCAGGATCCTGTGTGTTCAACTGAATGGTACTGTGGAATTTTCATGGAGCTTGGAAGATACTGTTGAACCACAAAGAATTATAAACATTAAAAAGGCTAAGAATCATCATGTAGATAAGTCAGATCACAAAATTAGAGATTTGTCAAGCATATCTTCAATTAATACTGTGTGGAAATTTTCTTTATGAGCCACAAAATCGCTTATTTTACTTCCTTCAAAAGGTTTAAGTAGCATAGACATCAGTATGCAATTCAAGGACTTCCTTTTCTTTGAACATTTAATTATTTCACTGTGTTAAATTTCTTTAATAATTTGAAACTTATAAATTGCCTATATACCTTCTAATTAACATATATAAAAATTCTCTTAATAGATATTTATGATCTTAAAGATAATAAAATATAGAGGACAAATTAAGTGCTTAATATGGAGATGGGCTGCAGATATGTCAGGAATAAAGTCACTTGTTTAGTCAGATAAGAAATTTTGAATTTACTCTCTAATATTTATTTTAAGAACCTGCATTTAGCTATTCATGTAATAGTTCCTTGTATAAGTTTTGTCATTAGTTTAGATAAGCAGAAGTTTGTGCATGTATGGATAAGAGAGAAATAGTACAGTAGAATTGTCTTTTTTCCTAACATTTCAGAGCTACCTTTCCAAATGCTCTGGCAAGCAATCTAATCGGCATTGAAACCCAGTGAGTAACAGAAATTTAATTAAGTATACATATCTTTTTAAAACTAATTACTGCTCTAGTTGTGGTGGGGAAAGTGCATATCACTCCTGTTATTTCAATAGACAAAAAAACAAGTCTCTAAATTTTTATGAGAAATGAATAGTCAAATAGGGAAGATTGAAGAAACTCAAAACTATTTAGTCACCAGAACCAGAGATCAGCCTCAGACATCGTGAGGGAAGGTATATGAAATCACTGTCTAACAGTATCTTGACAGTGCATTCACTTATAAAATTTAATTTAAAAGAGTATGTAAAGGAAAGCAAATGTAGTTTGCAGGAACATACAACAGACTAATGGAATTATGCTAAATAAGTATGAGACCAAATAAGTGCACAAAAGAGTAGATTACAGTGTGTAAATTAAAAATCACAGTCCATAGTCTAGCAAAGGCTAGAACTTGTTTCATGTGCAAGAACTCTATAGTGTTTTAAAGATTCTATCAATTTATTTTGGTAGAGTTATACTTTGTATCTTATATAACAAACGATCATATTTTAGCCCATAGCAAAGGAATCACTGTACTCTTAGGAAATAACCACATAGCTAAAGACTGGTTTTGTTGGTCATCTGTAATTGAGGACCTTAATGACCTTAATCTACAGTTCTCCAGTGGATGTTTGGTACTTCCAGGGTAGGAAAAGAAGTTATATACTATAGCATATCATTAACCTTGCTCACAAAGAACGATGATACTTTTTAGTGAGAGAGAGAGAACAAGAGAGAGAGAGAGAGAGAGAGAGAGAGAGAGAGAGAGAGAGAGAGAGAGAGAAACTATAACTCTGAAGATGAAGATTATGACGTGAAATCTACCAAAGTATTCAAAGTTCAGAATACAAAAGACCATTGCCAAAGTAAGACCATTTTACACCAATGTGTTGGAGAGTTCATAAGGAGGTTTATAAGACAATCATCATCAGATTTAAGTTGAAAGGACACATGCTAAGTTCATTTCTTGGATTCAAGAAAGCATTTACCCTGGTTTAAAAAATATATGCTCTGTTATCATATTAAAGGGGGGATAAAGGTAGGTGAAAGGAAAGAAAGACACAAACATTCACTGCTAATTGTTTTTTTCTCTGTCCTTAAGGCCTCCTATCCTCTACTTACAAAATGGGTACACAGTATGTGTAAGTAGGTATGTGTTCTCCACTCAGCTTATACAACATTCTAAGGAAGGAAATATATTTCTATTATACTGTGGTATATTGACGGTTATTTCTACAAATTCTGTGCTAATGATGATGTCTTCCTTCCAAAAAGGTCATAGAAATCAGCAGGCTTTCTTGCATATAAGAACACTAAAATTTTTCATTTAGACATGGTCTCCTATATAATCTGTGATACATATGGTCATGGAGCATTCTTCCATTAGGAAAAGCTAATGCTCTGTTCAATAGATGTTTTTAGGAAGGTTTTTGACTCCATCTTAGTTTGATTTCTTTCCAAGACTTTCAAATTGGTCTAGTTAAATCTAGTCAATTAGTGGCCAAAGAATAATACAAGTGCAACGTCAGATGAAGAGAAATTTATTTGAAACTCTTTGCAGCATCATGAAATTACATGACAATCAAAATATCCATCAGTCTTCCAGCAGTAAATTCTATGAGATGAGAACCAAAAACCAGAGAATTACATAACAAGTAGTCAAAGACAAGTTAGACAAGACAGAAAAAATTGTGTATGAGATGTACTTGTCAAATGCTCACTAAAATTTGATTATTCTATAAACTAATCTCATTAGTCCAAGTTTTGGAATTATCAGTTCAGTTCACTGTGAAGTGTATCCCACAATCCATCGGAGTAGGATCACTTTCTCGCATTCTTTGCCCACCAAAAAAATGGCTAAATGTGTGAGTTTATGTTTTCATATAAAGAGGAGGGGATATTTGAGGTCATTCTTCTAGATCTTCATGTATAGTGAAGAGCTCAATGAACAGGAAATTATTCTTATTTACACTACTAGTCTTAGTTTTCAACTCAAAAAACTATCCAAACATCATCTAAGCAGGTCTACAGTAGTTTCTTTGGAGACACACATGTTTTGAGAAAGATTGAATGTTGGTTGACATGATCTATTGAGTTTGAGTAGCTAAGTTTTATATTATGCATGCAATATTTGAAAAATCTAAAGCATCAAATTTAAATTCATAGTTGGAGTCTAAACTTTATGTCTTATAATAAATTTTTCAAAGGTAAGAAAGAGCCTCAATAAAGAGGATACATAGGATATCTGCGATGTAGTGTTTTGGCTCAAGAGAGTCAGAGACAACTCCTGGGAATTGCGTTCTGTTCTATAAGTGTTTTAATTGAGACATAAGTTAGTTAGTGTGAATTCTAAACAGGATGACCAATGCAGTAAAGACCCTAAAGACTGTGACACGGGTAGGCAAGAGGGTGTTAATCTTCTGAAAGTCATAAAATCAAACAGATGCTATTCCTTCCAATCCTTGAGGTGTGTTTTATGGCAAAGAAAATGAGTTCTACTGGCTGACATGATGGTTTAAGAAAAAATGAGAAAGTGAACATTTCGGAGAATAACACTATAACAAACTATGTATCAAGCTAGTGATCAAAAATTAAAATGGGCTTGTGGTGAATTGCTAAGGAAGGATGGAAGCAAGTGCATATGTGGGTCTGACAGGAAAAGTGAAGCAGCAGAGAACTGAAACTACCCCAGTTGTTCAATTTTTTTTATTGCAGTATCATTTGGTAAAGTGATATATCCAAAGATATAACTTTGTAAATTTACATTGACTTTAATCTATAGGTTGTATTCTATAAGTAGACTTGTAACTAATGTAGTAGATAAGAACAATATTTTCAAATTAATATAAAAAATAGGGAAATTTCCTGTAAGTAGGCTAAATATTGCATTGCAAACATCAAATCTTTTGCTGGTGGATGTGTTTATTTTCTCTCTGTGTGTTGTATGTGTGTTTGTACTCTGTTATGATATAAATATATTTTTTCCTGTGAAATGTTCTAAAAGTTTTGAAAAACTGTGTCAGCTCATGACTGTCTGCACATATTCTGCAGTTTGAATTGAATTAGGCAATTAAATGGGCATATTATTAACAAGTAGCTGTTTTCTTTTTATCAGTGAATGAATTTAATTATTTTATTTCATTCATTATTGTCATCTTTCCATATTGATAGATTTTTCTCTTGTATTTTTCCTTCTGAAAGTAGCTACAATTTCTTCCCTGAGATGAGATTGATATACTTTGAAGCAAAACAATGTTAGGAGATAAATGTTCTAAGTAGAAAAGTTAAATCCCTGATGTACTGCTCACTTAATTTTAACATTTATTCGAAAGTAAGAATTGGTGGCCAAAAAAAAAAAAAGTATTAGAAACAAGCACAATTGAATTCAAATTCAGAACACGTATTTTATTACACTTGGACAAATTACTTCATTTTTATGTGTCGATTTTCTATTTATACAATAAAGGTAAGCATTTAAGAGTTTCATTTTTATATCATTTTACTTTCTTACATTTAATTCATTGGGAGGAATTCAGATCACCAAGAACACCGAGGCAAATACACTTTCTGGTGTACTCTTAGAAGAACAAATGGAGTCAAAATGCCTTTATATAGGAAAATATGTTCTTGCAGTTAGGAAGACGCTCTCCTTCACATGCATGCCTGAAGCCAGAAGAAGGCTAACTGTGGAAAAAGCACACAGAAAGGAACTTGTTCCCTAGCTATTCCACAGGACTCTGAGATAGACCAGCAGCCAGCAGTGTCTTAGAAGGGCTAAGATTCAAGAGTCTTAATGTGAAAATGAAAGCTCTATCATGTCTGCTGAGTGATCTTTTTTTGTTATAAGTGGGAAAAGATAATCAGGATTTGGAAATTTACTTTTCCATGTCTCTAAAACTCTTAAGAAAGTCTCCCAAAGAAGATACTATATGTAATGGCATTTTTTTTATCTTGCCAAGCAGATGAGCCCTAAATAGATGACATTTACAAATCTTAAATATAAGACTAACTACTGCATTTTGATTGTAATAGAGCCACTTGAAGTAAGACATATGCACACAGAAAATATGCGTGATTATATATGAAAGGTTTGGCTTGTATTTAATAGTATGTTGGAGACAGCTTGAAATGGCTCATGGGAGTAAATTTTAAAATTCTCAGTAACGGGGCTGGGGATATAGCTCAGTGGAATAAGCGCCGGCCTAGCGAGCGCAGGGTCCTGAGTTCGATCCCCAGTACCGCCAAAAAAAAAAAAAAAAAAAAAAAAAAAAAAAACTGCTCTCTAAAATTCTCAGTAACTTTTCAAAATGGTCGTTAAAATTTAATTGTAGAAATGTATATTTAAATAAATTACTTTAATAATAAAACCTTAAAATACTCAAACCCCTCAGCATTATATTATGATCTTTATTCTTGAAATTATTAATTTTATTGCTTCAGTATGTTATAAATACAATGGTATGATATAGCTCATGCTTTCCTAATTTTCATGCATAATGTTGAATGCTGTTAGCTTGTTGTGAATATCTGTACCACCAAAATTGGCAAACAGCATAATATAAATCAGGATTTTGAGTTGTTTGCTTGCTTTTAAGAGTCTGTTTTCAAACGATTGCTGTCAGGCTAAAGGTTTTGGTCAAAAGATTTCAGAATGATAACTCTTACATTCGTCTAGGAAACCCTAAGTGATAAATTTCAGACCACATAAATATCATTATGTGGCAGCCCTCATGCTCATCTCTAGGAAAGCCAGCCCTCGTGGAGGGGAAATCTGAAGACTCTTTCTAGGACCGATGAAATCCACATAGCCACTTTCACTGCCAGAAAATCATTCAAGTACTGCACTTCTTTCAGATAAAACAAGAAAAACCAGCAACATGGAGAAACATTCTTGAGATGATTGATCTAAAGCACTTTACGCATTGTGAAGTAATTACTATTTTCTGCCAAAATGACCTTTTATTTTTTTTTCACACTGAGTAGACAGTTCTTGCACAAGCAGTTTGAGATCCCATTGGAATTGTAGTTAGAAGAGGCTTTGCCTGGTTATGCGAGGCCATGGGTGGATGTTCAACGGAAATGCATTTCCTTCTGTGCCTCTATCCTTCACTGTGAACTTTCACGACAAACAACAAGCTGGTCCTCTTGCTGAAATTCAATGAGAACACCAAGATAAAATAACGCAGCAAAATCATGAATCAACCAAGGAGACTCCACTGACAGCTTCATAACCAAGTACACAACACATTGATCTTCGTTCCAGCTAGATTTCTATCGCTTTTTCAAAAAGGAACTCATATAGGGGTTTTCTGTCTACTGAGATGGATATAAACGTGTGCATTACTCAGATACAGTGAAAGTTAAGTGTTTGTTTTTGCTTTCAGACTAGAGAGTGAAAGAAAAAGAATCACTGATAGCCGCGGAAGTACGAGCCTATGGCAAACTGCCCATTGTGTCCTCGGTGGATACAGTTAGTGATGTAGCTTCTGTCATTGTCTATTTGAATTTTTTAAAAGTATATTATCTTGAGATGTAAGACATTTGTGGATCCATCTTGTTTAATTGCTTTACTCTTGAAGATGGACCTTTATTTCTTTTCCATTAGGGCACGTGTTCTATTCTCTTCCCAGGTTTGCAATCATGATATTTGCTTTTGCTTAACTAAATTTAGCGTCCACAGCAATTCAGAGCAGAACGCCTTTTCATCATGCATATCATTCCAACAGACTGGTGTATTTGTTCCAATTGATGAACCTATATTGACATTGCATTATCAATCAAAGCCCATATATTATTTTAGAATTCATTGCTAGTATTATATATACCATGAAGTTTGTTTTAAAATTTTGTAATGCTTTTTAAACACTATTTCTGAAAAATGCCAAATTATGCTGTGCACTCTACTGTGAGATATATCACAAGCTTGAACTTAAAATTTCAGTAAGTTCACTAGAGAAATAGATTCATCACTAGTCTTGCTGTCTGTGTATGTTATAGCTATAAAACATTTAAAATGTGACAGGGGTTCTGGCACTTTCCTCAGAAGTTAAAAGTGTCAGTAAAATAGTTATTTATATTTATTAAAAAATAATGTAATTTGAAGCAATCTGGAGAAAATTACAGGTGGAATAATCATCTTTCTATATCAATAATAAGATTAATAATATTCATAAACATGATATTCTCAGGACTTTTGGGTCATTTTTTTTATCTGTCTACTGGCATGCATTTTGATCCTATCATTTAGTCTCTTATGATTATTGGTATGTTTATAGACCACTCTATTTTTAGAAAAATAATTAGCACATGATTTGGGGAAGAAATTCAGCTCAGGTATAAGTAAAAACAACATTTTATAATTCCACAATATTTGTACTTTTTTTTAAAGTAAAGCTAGTATTCCAAAGTTAGTATATACTCTGAAAAAGCAGAAATTTTCACTTCTGAGACATGCTCTTAGTAAATTTATATTGAGATCATTTCTTTTAACTTTATTTGTTTTAAGTCCATTTCACTTTTGACCATTAATCTCCATAATGGGAAGATAAGGTTATATTCTCTGAGTAAAATATAAAGGATAAATGTAATAGCCTAGAAAGGCTGAAAAGCGGAATCTACTTACTAGAAATTCCTTTTTCCTCTCTTACATTTCTATTAAAAGAATATTCCTCTCAGTCATTCTACCATTTTGTACTGAGCCAACAGAATTCCATCAGAGAAATAAGGAATTGGCATGCTGATCAGAGTGGCTATGTATTTCTGTATTCATTTTCTTTTAAATGCAGAAAGTTCATTATTACTATCCTTTTTGTTTGAACCAATTTTAAAGTCTGTTAAATAGTGCTCTACATCCACAAACATGGGATGGATTTATAGATTCTACAGGGAGCCACCATTGTGTCCTCCCTTCCAATTGTAGAAGGCTTTGTACATTTTTGTTCTCTTCTTTATTGTGATAAAGTATTTGGTATAAAGTTTTCCTTCATAGTCATTGTAAAGTGCACATTTCAGTAACACTAACAATGTTCATATTGCATAAACATCAACTTCTATGTACAAGCTTCTTTCCATTTTGCAAAACTTGAATTCTATACCCATTGAAAAATAATTCTTTATCTCCTGCTCCCATAAATCCTTGCTATCACCTTCTATTTTCTCTCAAATTTTGAGCATTCACATATACTTTATAAGGGGGCTTATATAGTATCATTTTATAATAGCCATTAATATAACACCCTCAGTATTCTTGCATGCCATAATACGTGTTGGGATTTCAATTTTGACTGAGTAGCATATCATTGAATGTAAATATAATCTTTGCTTACTACTATTCTTCTTTGGACATTATGTCATTTTCATATTTTAGCTATTATGAATCATACTACTACAATCATGAGGAATACAGTATCTCAAAAACTAAGCTTTCAATTCATTCTGGGGAATGTATGAGGATATATATACAGAAATAGATATATAGGAATGTACAAAGCTATATATAGATATATATAGGTGTAGACATAGGTATGTACAGGTATATACACACATGTATAGGTATATATGTGTGTATAGGTACACACATGTATATATGTGTATATATGTGTGTGTATACACACATATATATATGCTGAAATAGAATGGTACTTTTTGTTTTATTCTTTGTTTGCCGATGGTTACCTGTGGCCTGATTGTAAATTTAACGTCTATTCAGTTCTCTTTTGATCTTGTACCTTTCGCTATGTGCGCGTGGACTGTGACTTTCTTATTTCTACCACATATGTGGTTGCTTTTGAATTTTCTCATCCCTACTGTCTAGCTTGTGACAGGAGAAATAAATAGAGTTAAACATGGAGTAATAGAAAGACTTGTCTTTAAATCATTTGCAGTTGCCTGAGCTGAAGGAGGAGCAGCTCCCAGCCGTAGAGGAGCATAACAAGAGTACAGTAATGAATACCTCAATTTGTGTCTGTATCTCTATGAGCAGAAGCAGAATCAGTGATCAGCACTGAATTTGGAAAACAGTGTTGCTGTAAATGTTGGTTCCCACAGCTGCACCCGAGCTTCTCTAGATACAAAGGCAGAGCCTCCTGCTATGATGAGATGGAGTGAGGGACTGGTAATCACTACTCCACTCAGAACTGAAATTGACTGTAGGGAAGCCCTTTTCAGGGTCCAAGCCTCCTTTTGAACATTCTAAACTTTTACTAGATTCCATAGACCTGGAATAGTTATCTATAACAGGGCTGCTAATGTAATTATTGCCTGGGTTACAAGATAGATTCCCGATACATCTCAAATTTTTTAAATTTTATTTTCTGAACTTCTTGCATAAATAGATATATATAAACAGGTTAAATGATATATATGCTACTTTGCCAAATCACTTATTCTGATTAGAAACATAATTTAACTTTGGTAGAGATACATGCATGAAAGCATGAGACAATAGTTGTCTGACCCAAAATGTCACGTCCAGCTTTCACTACAAACAGTCCTATTTTTACAACAAGTGGATAAACTTATCCCTTTAAATAGCAGTTTATAAAGCTAATTGTTGAAGCATCATCATTTATTGTTTATTAGTTAATTAATATTGATATTTTTAAAATTTACTCCCCCTATTACTGTATTGTATGCCTTGTACGTTCTCCTCCAGGGTCCTGATATTTACATAGTTTTGAAGTGTGAAGGTGAGTAACCTCAAAGAGTCTTAATGCAAATATTTAGTGATAAGAGTATATTATGTTAGCAGTCTAGTCATAACGATACACCTGTAAAAATGTCACTTCTCACTGAATGGTGTCATTTAAAAAGATGAATCATTTATAGTAAAAATACTTCTGTTTCAAATAGCTGGTGTTTTAAAAAATGCTGTGTTTCTTATATGAGCCAAGATTATTATTATAGATATACTCAGGCCATCAATACCTTAGATGTTTATTTTGCTTCCTATATACTCTGAATTGGTACAATGTCTGTTGTCCACAAAGGAATTACCAGCTGCTATCCCCAAGCTCTTGCCGTTGAATGGGACTCTCCTAGCCTCTGCAGTAACGCTGTATTTTGCCTTTGATTAACTCTTGGCAAAGGCAAAACCAAATAAATAGGAGGAAAAAAATACAATCCAATTCTTCGGAGGCAACAATCAGCATTGGACTTGACATTTCCTATTGATCAGAATGTGGAAATAAACACAGATAACCTAAATTATAACAAAAATGGATATTTATTGAGAGCTTTCAAGGGAATTATCACGGATCCCTTCATTTGCCAAAGACAAGTAGGAGCTGAGAAGGTTTTACAGTAAAAAATGGAAAGACTCAGATATGGTTGGATTGTATCCTTCTGGCATAGGAAGGGAGACCCACCTGCCTGTGAGTACTTTAGCTGATCAGTTAGGAGACTGCACTTGTTTGGTTGTATAGTGCTGTGTTGTGTTTTTGTGTCATCAGTCCTGAGCTCATTTTTAAAGGTGACTTTAGCAAGTGAGCCAGTGGTTGATCTAACCCTCGCTGTTCTTGATCAATGGCTGCAAACTTTTTGATTTGGTTCCCACAATTTCTCCTAAAGACCTTTGCATCTGAATTCTTTTTATCATGCATTTGTTGGCCTTTATACATTTGAACACTGTCTATCAATAAATTGATCACATAGAAATACTGTGTTACAAAGGAAGCTGAGCAACTTATTTTGTTTTTCTGTGTAACAAATCCTGAGATAAATATCTTTATGTAACTACAATAAGAACTCCTACGGACCATCTTTCTGTTTGGCCAAGTATTTTACCTTTCTTTATTCTCATATGCGGATTAAACAGAACTATATCCTGAGAAATCACTTTTAGATACCAGTGCAATTTTACTTATAATCCAAACTCTAGAATTTAGAATTTACTGTACACTATTTTTAAATCAGGTCCATACATAATTTCTTCTTGGTGGTTGTGTCAAAATATTAAAATCCCCCCAATGTATAGTGTTCATGTAAAAGCAGAAAACTCCAATCCAAATTTCTGTTATGAGGAAATCCCATAATAATCACCGTTAAATGAAGTGAAAAAGTATATACTACAGCAACTGCTAAGAACTTTATCCTGGAAGTAGAACAAGTTTATTGGGTAGCACATCTAGCTGTCACTGATTACACTGTCCCTGCGGTAGGATCCCAATCATTTCATGTGTGGTTGTCATTTTAACCAATTGCAAAATGTTTCCTTGTAGTATATTTTCTCTGGATTTCTGAAATAGGTATTCAACACTATCTTTTTGGACCAGCACTATAATTGCAATTTATCATTCAGTTTTCACTATTTCCTGAGGTTATTTTTATGGATCTAACAATGAAATTTTAGGAGTATAATTTTTTGAGGATATTTTTAGGTTTTTATGTACTGGAATATGGGCAATTCTAGGACAATGATATTTAGAAATAATTCCTAACCCTGAAATCTCTAGATTTTTATACACTAGTTCTGTGCTTTTCCCACCAAAAGTATCTTTTGACTTAATTACACATAACTGGCCACCATGTCTTAACAGTAAGTTTCAGGGAAAGGAAAGATATTTGTTTCATCAGTTCTGCTTGACTGTCTCATTAGCTGGTGGAAAACAATTACTAGAAGATGTTTCATAAAGCCTAAGGGTACGATCACATTTTTTGAGTGACATTATCAGCTTCCATTCAGATTTAGACCCCCATTTTTACAGACCTCAGTCATCTGAAAGTACAAGCTGCATACAGTCAAAGTGCACCTTTAACAGAATTCATTATATAATGATTTTAATAATGGCTCATTTAGATCAAATACATATGCCCAGTATAATCCTCCTACTTCCATGGGCCAGGGAGACAGCTCAGCGGCACAGCCCCTGCCTGCCAAGGGTGAGGTCACGAGTTTGATTTGCAGTAGCACACACACACACACACACACACACACATACACACACACACACACACACACATACACACACACACACAAATCCTCCTACACCCCATTATTGCCTCTACAATTATAGGATGCTTTTAAAGGTAAGAAGTTTTATTTTAGCTCATAGTAGAGGTTTCTGTCCACAGTTGTCTGGCTTCAAGGCAGAGCATCACGGCAGACAGGCCTGACAGAGAAGGCAGGGCAGGGAAGGCAGGAAGCAAAGCAGCAATCCGGGCAGGAAGATATAATCAAGCCCACAACGACCCACCTCTTACCCAGGCTTCACTTCTCAACATCACACTCTGTGGTAAACTCATCAGCGGACTAGGCCAGTAACACATACTCTTGATCCACAATCCAAAATTTCCAACTTGAGTACATGAGGCTTTGGAACAACATCAAGATTCAAGACATAACATTCCTCCTCTCACCTCTGCAGTACTCATGGCCATCCCTTCACCCATTTATGCAAGCACCTAGTCCACCTCTAAGAGCTGTCAAAATCCTAATAGTTTTAGTATTACTCAAAATTCCAAGTCCAAATTCTCCTCTGAGATTTAAGATCAACTGTTAGCTGTGAGCCTCTGTGAAAAATGAAAAGGAAGTTAAACACTTCCAACACTCAATGGGATAATATAGACATTAACATTCCAAAAAGGTAGAAAGAAGATGATGGAAAGGAATGGGAGCAAAGCAAGCACAAAATGCAGCAGGTGAAACATTAAACCCAGTAGTTCCATGTCCAGCACCTGATACCATCTGTGGCAAGAAGGGAACTCCAAGTGGCTTGGGTGCCTCATCTCCTGTGTGCTTGTAGCTCCCAGTGTGTCCTTCTTGGGCCAGCTTTGCTCACTTGTGGCAGCTTTCTTCAGATGATCCACATTCCCGGCTTCTCCAAACTTCTGAGGGCTCCACTGCACCTAAGCTTCCCTTCAACCGTCACACCCAATGCGATCTTCACACAGGACAACTGCATGTTCCATGCACATGACTTACTTACACTGACAGCACATTGCTTAGCTTACAATGGCTTGCTATGTGGCAAGCCATTCCAGTCACACCTCTTTCTTCTTGTTTTGTAAGGAGCTTCTTACTATGTTGTACAATGTACATTTAGTGGGAAAATAAAATGTCAGTAAAATAAAATATCAAGTGTGTAATGGATGCTTAGAATAGTCATCAGCCTTTGCACATCAGTTGTTTGCATGTTTTCAAAACCTAAGAGATAACATCAGAAATAAAGACCTATATGAGCTACAATGAAAATACCAATAGAACTCTACAACAAAGATAATCTTTGCTGCAACTGCCACACCCAACCAGTTTTCACACATGAAAATTGCATGCTTCATACACAAGTGTCACTTACACTGATAGCATGTATATTTTTTCCTATCCTCTCTTGTAGGACCCAGTTTATATCCTTTCTGTTGTCATAGTACTCCTTATGGTTGATACATTGTATCAGATTGAGGAGTCTAGAAGCTTATCTAAGTAACTCAGTAGGTCTACATCCTGAAATGAAAGGAACATGCCCTTCCTGCACTAGGATGTTGTTCCTTGTGTCAATGTGAGTTTAGGTTGTCTAAGTAACTAAGCAGAGGGCCAGGGTCCTCACTTTGTATACATCATGAGCGGGTGCAAGAAGAGGCCATGGAGATTATGTGAATGTTACATGTCCTCTGGGGGGGGGGATCACCTGCTTACAATATAAAGGAGGAAAATAGGCTTATTCTATCCTGCTTTTTGCTCTTGCTGCTTTGGCTGTCTTCTGCCACCATGAAGTGTTACCCCGTGCCCTGCCACCCTGCCTTTGAGCCAGCTGATTATAGACTGAAACTTCCACAAACTATAAGCTAAAGAAACCTTAATTGCTTAATTCTGGGCCTCAGGTATTTTGTCTCAGCAGCAAGAGAAAAGTAACCAAGAGAGTAGGTCTTTAAGGATGTTATGCCTGCTTGTTCAACTGTCAACTTGCTAAATTTTTGTGCCATATTTTGATCAACAACTTTTCCATAAGTCTTTTACATTCCTGAAGTTACCCTGAGAAATTCCTGCTAAGTACAGCAGACCTATGAATGTTTTCAGTTCAGCTAGAGAAGTGTCATAATAAATACAGTTTTGAATATGGCTATTGGTACCTATGGAATGTTTTACCTGTATTTCACCCTTTGTGCATTTCACAGCATCTTGCAGCATTTCATCTATTATGATTTCCAATACTGAAAGGCAGGGCTGGCAGTCCATTTTCACTGGTCAAAGGTGTACTCACATTGCTCTTTTCTTTGCCAACTTAATGAAGGAGTTCTGCGTTCCCTGTATCTGTATCAGTCAATTCTTGCCTCATTTCACTGTAGCAGGAACTTTGACTGACATAACCATCATAAAGTCATCATCATACACGCAGACCGCTCTTCTGTTATGAAAACATGTTTTTTCACAGTGGATCATCTTTATCATCCATGCAGGAGTAATTTGATGATTCACTTTTGACCTCTAAAAAACTTGCAAATCTGGTCTCTGCAGTGCAGCTGTGCTAAACTGGGCTACTTCTACCAGGAAAATCAAAAGAAAATTTCTTTTACAACCAATCCTAGAGAGGTGTGAGTGTATTATACCCTCTGTGAGTCTCAGGTAAACATACACAAAACATGTCCAACGGAGCATCATATCGGTGTAAACCCTGGTTTGACACTTTTGCACATGTGCACACACCTTGCTTTTCATCATATCAAGCGAGTAAATATAAAGATTGTTTCTTGTATCCCCCAGGCACACCTACTGAGATGCACAGTAGGACATTATGTCACTAAAATAGAAATTTACCACGGAAAAGGGAAGGGTTTGCTTGCAGAACCCAATGTTTTGCTCCACAGTTAAATATTCCACATGAGTGGATATCAGTAATTAGCTTAGTAGCCTCTAGAATGATTCTCGAAGCACTATTTGCATTGTTACTTGTGAACTTGCTGAATGCACTTTCTCAAGTCCTGAATCAACTGTTCACCAGCATTTGAAATTGTTCTTCCCTACGTAGTGCGGTTCTGTGCTGACTCTTTCAACTTGGTAGCCCAGAGTATCCCATCCTTGACATCTGACTGTGTCTCATATGCTCACTTCTCCTTATGTCTTCCTCTTTCATTTAATAGCAGCTGCCCTATTGAGAAGATAGATACCTAGATAGATAGATAGATGATAGATGATAGGTTTAAAACTTTAACAAGGCATACAAACACAAAATAGTGCATCCTTACATAGAAATGGTGCTTGTTAAATATTTAATGGAATGAATGAAAGTACACTAAAGCATAATGCAATTATGTTGCTCAATTTCACAAAGCCAATAAGTTTTTATATTCTTCATATTATTGTTCAAGTTAATTAATATCAGTAACTCAAATATACCAAGTATCTACTGTGAATCGGGCATTGCTCCAGATGCTTACGATGTCCTAGTTATTAAAGAAACAACTTATAGTGAGAGATACCATTATACTTATGCTTTAAAAACAAGGACTTTGATACGGAGAATTTATAATTTGTCCAAGCTGATGAAGTCAGGAATTATGGAGCCAAAAATCTATCATAGGTCATTTGACTTCACAGTTCGTTTACTTAACTGTGTTACTTATCTATTATTTGGCAACACATTATTCCCAAACTTAGAGCTACATCAACAAATATTTATTACTGCAGTTTCTTTGAGTAAGGAATCCAGACATTGTCTAGCTGGATGTTGTGATTCTTAATGCCTCATAAGAATACAATTAACTTCCTGATGAGTTGTGAATCTCTCAAGCCTCCAGTAGAGTAGGTCCGACTTCCAAAATCACTTATTCTGTTGAAGGCTGCCCTCATATTGACACTGGTGGTTAACCCAAAGTAGCAGCTCTTGGCACATATACCTTCCCATTGTTTCCTGCCTTCCTGATTCACCCAGATTAAAAGATCCACAGGAAAAGGCAGAATAGTAAGACAGCACCTCTTTGGAAGAATGTTACAATTTTTTTGTGATACATTTTGGAAATGACATCACTTTTGCAATATTTTATTCACTAAATGTGAGTCCCTTCATCCAATCCGTGCTCAGGAAGAAAAGATTACACAAGGGTATGAAAAGCAGAATGCAGGATGTATTGTGTGTTGCTTGATAGCTAAATAAATGAATAAATGACACTAATTGCATGTTGGTCACACAGCTTTTAGGTCCTGTGTGGAGATACAGGCATTTTGCTTTTATAGGTTACAGGTAACACTGGCCATTATTCATTAGTTATCTGTGATACATAATTTCTTATTCTCAATTTTTGTATCATATATCAGTAAGTATTTATTATCTCAGAGTTTCTAAGGGCCAGGAATTCAGACAAAGCTTAGCTGAAGGTCTTTGGCTACAGGTATTTCTAGATCGGGAGTAAATTTACCAGTTTTGTTCCTATCTGAAGACCCATTCAAAGGGGTAGAAGAGGGATCTTTCTCTGGGGTCACTCATGCAGTGTTGGTAGGATTTGGCACCAGCACCAAGTATGCATACGTCTCACCACAGGACTGCCTGACATCTGGGAAGCTGATCACTTGCAGAGCGAGGCAGTCAGAAGAGAATGACGGAAAACCCAATATAGGAATCACTAAATGTTCATAACATGATTTTGAAAATGACATATTTGTTTAAAATTATTTAGAGGTGAATCCTAAGGGAAAGAGAGATATTAGTTAAGGACACGTTTACTGGGGGAGGAGGCGATTGAGGGGCCATCTCGGAGTACTCCTAACATTTTCCATACATTTCACCAGAAATGGTACATAATGGTACGAAGCCAAGGCTAAGTGAGCATAAAAAGCGGCAAAGCAAGAAGAAAGAAACCTGGGAAAGAAAACCGATGAAAGAAGACAGAGAAGACCTGAAGTTACTTCAGCTACTATGTGCTAGAATTATTGTGAGGATCAAAAGCAAATACAAGCATTTCATGAAATAATTGGAAGACAGCACTTCAAATGTGAAAAAGTAATGAAACAATGTCCAAAACCATAATGGTGAAATTTGAGAATACAAATTGCTAAAAAGAGAATTAATTATCCAGTAGATCGGTCAAAATAAGATACACAGAAGCAAATATGGAAAAGATAAAGAAATTGCAAAAGAAAAAAAGGGTCAATGAAAAATTTTGCATATGTAATTAGATACTAAAGAAAGAAGTCATGTAAAAAGGAACATATGATTCTCAGTGAATTAAATGATTGGTTACAAGGGAACAAAGAAATAAAAGAATAAAAGATTAGAATGTAATACAAAACCCAACAACATAGAGTTTCAAGAACTCAGAACAAAGAGAAAACCTTTACAGTCAGAGAAAGCAAATTACCATTGAAAGGACAGCCATTAGAGTGCTGATTAACTTCCCAAAACAAATAACAGGAACCAGAAGTTAAAATTATATCTTCAACAGGAGACAAAATATTTCCAATCTAAAAATCCCATATATAGTGAAAGCGCCCTTCCCTATGGTATCTTGTACCAAAAACTATTCACATCATTGAAAACTGAAATTACTAAACTAATACTAAAATTACTAAATTCACACTCTTAAATTGCTTTTAAACAAAACTAGTGCTAAATGTTAGTTTATAGTTTCAGGGAATAAAAGAACCATATAATTGTATACATATAGGTAGCTTTAAATGCATAGATGGCAGAAACTACTTTATAAATTTGATATAATATTTACAAATATGCAAAGTTCACCATCATATTGTTTTCAATAATGAAAAATTTAAACTAAGGCATGCTACTTTCCATCACTAACATATGTAAAAATATGAAAATCTATTAGGTAACTTTAAATTTGATCAACGAAAAAATGACTAATGTTTTTATTATTTAATTAGAACTTTAGAAATTAAGTAAAAAGTATGTCAAAATGTAATTCAACAATAAAATATTGAGGAGGTTCAATACAAACTAAAAGATTTAAAAATTAAATAAAAGCATATGGTCCACTTGTACTTCAAAGATGTTTGATGGTTTCCTCTTTCTAATTAAAGTTGTGTATTTATTTATTTATTTATTTATTTATTGCAAATCCTATGAAAAAGCACTCACAGGCTCTGTACATAACAATCGGAACTGACACCCCTTTTTGAGTGAACCTGGTAACACATCAAAAAATGATAAAATAATTACCTCCTTGACTCAATAATTTTCCCTTTTGAATCTACTCTAAAGAAGCAGTTAATGATTACACAATTTCTGTATGACAGAGCTCAATGCCTTGTGGTATAACAGTGAAACAGTCTAGGTGTGAACATGGGTTGATTATAAATAACAGAATGAATTATTTTAGTAGACTGATACAACAGAATTTTCCTGAGCCTCATAGTTATTGTTCAACAATAAATAACAATTACATAAAATTCTAATGCCTTGTCAGTGAAATTGGTATACCCTGTAAGTGAAATATAATATTTTTATTTTGTAGCAAGTATGAATATAAATATTTCAATAAAAGTCACAGCATATGAGGTGTGATTGACAAGTAATACGTTGAAGGATTAAATTTCAAATTCATTGCATTCAATGACACACTGCCATTAATCCACTTCAAAGTACACCACCTCACTGAGATCACAAACATTGCTCTTGCTCTTCTGCGGCAGCTCTGGGAAAAGTTTTTGTGACTATCTCTATTGTGCTGCCCACGGCTTCAATGCCTTGAAGGCATTCAGGACATCGTAACCTTGAGAACAAGGAGAAGTTGCATGGTGCCGGCTCTGCTGCCTACGGGTGGGTGAGGAAGCAGTATAATATTTTCATCAGTCCGCCTTGCCAGGGGATGGCACTTACCGGCGGCAATCACCATCCTTTCTATCACGTCTTCTAAGCTCGCTCAAGATGGCTTCCAGCAGTGCTTCTGGAAGTTGCAAGATTGGGGACTTCTGGGAAGATGGCGACCTTGTAGGCAGCAGAGAGAGAACCTCCCAGAGGATTACCACCCAGACAATGGAATATAGCAATATGAAGACAGAAAGGAGAGAGGTATGTACCCTGAACCCAAGAAAGATCTGAAATGGGAACTGAAGCCCTAGGAAAGACCAAGCAAAACCTCTCCTGGAGGAAAGGATCAGAGGGCCGCCATGGCACAGTCAGAGGGAGAAGAGATGGAGAAGGAGGAAGCCACTGCTTCAAACACCCTCTTGGCCCAAGCCCTCGTTCCGGCACTCGCAGCTTCAGCTTTGGAGACCCACGCTCATGGAAGCCTCCCGACTTGGCCAGGGGAGAGCGGAGTTCCAAGAGCTGGTCCAGGTCTGGAGAGGAGAGGGCGCAGCCAGGAAAAGAGGCAATGGTGGTTGGGAACTGTAGTCAAATCCAGTGTGAGGATGAGAGGTTGCAGCAGCCACTGAAGCGGAGTCCCCACCCTGCAGCAACCTTCCTAATCATCACCTGGAGGCAAGGTGGAGCCAGAGCAGCCAGTACACATCCCACCACACCCAGCTCTATGCCTGCCTCTAGGCTGTGGTCTCCTGCCTCTCCACTGTGTGGGCGGCTGCCAGTGGGGAGCGGTGGGGTGCATCCGCACCCACATCAGAGCCACAGCAACTCCCAGGGATCCAGCCAAGGAACAAACGGGAACTGGAGC
>PVLD010018507.1:11933-38880 GCA_004027595.1 Dinomys branickii | reverse complement strand
CACTGGATGCTGTATAATATAAAGTTATCTTCATTTCTGCTAATACAAAAACGACTGAGGAAATACAGAATTATAGAGAACATAGAAGGGAATTAGCTCTGGATGCTGTCTTACATAATGTTACCTTCATCTTTGTTACTCAGGTTACACAGATGATGGCCCTTTTGATCAGTTCGTTTTTTCTCCTCCCTCATCTCCGATGAGAAGGGTGTTTTAGATCCTTCAGATAATTCCTGGCAAGAAGAGAAATTAATGTTATCAAACTGGGATCTGGATCACAACATCAGCTAAGCCACTGAGACTATTAGCAGTGATAGCTAGGAGCCAGGGAAATTTAGGAACAATGAAAAGGAATAGCTGGGAGCCGGGTAAAGGAAACACTGAGTACCAGCGACAGTCCTGAACCCAAATGCAGTAATCAGGCTCGATATTATTTTGCTAATCTCACTCTTCTAAGTTTTCTTATAGGAAGAGAGGCCCATGGAACTTTACCAAATACATATACAGACATGAACCTGCATGACACAAGGGGTGGACTGTAGCAGTACTTTCTGTTCAGCTGCCAAGAGTGCAGATCTCTCACTTCTGGTGGAGCACCTTCGGAATTTATTGCTCTGCTCAAGCAAAGACCATGCTGTGCCCAGCCTGAGGCCACACAAACACAAAGCCTGGAGTGCATATCTAGGCTCACTCACTTCTGATCAACGTGGGATTCCTCTGGTACCTCTGCCCCATCTACACATTGGCTTCACTGAGCTCCATCTGATATGTGCTGTCCTGCGTTGTCTCCCTGTGTTTTCATAACCATCATCCCCAGTATGCTTCTTCCACTCCCAACTTTGTCCTAACTTTTGCTTCCCACAGGGCCCAAACAAACTTACCAGGTGATAAAATAATAGGGAGCAGAAAAAATGAAAACTGCATGTCTTAGTTACTTTTTTTCCTTGCTGAGACAAATACCCAATGCCCAAAGTGAAGGAAGGAAAGGTTTACTTAGCTTACAGTTTGTGTAAGTTTCAGTCCATACTTGTCTGGTTCTGAGGCAGAGTGGCACATGGCAGAGGGCAAATGTTCATCTCAGCAGGGAGCACAGCAAAACCACCAGCAAAAGGGAGCAATAGAGGGCAAGCAGCCTCTTTCTACCTACCTTACATTGTAAACAGGCTCACACAATCTCCATGCCCTCCTGTTCCACAGGCTCAGGATGTGTACAAAATAACCACCCTTGCTTCCTGCTGAATCACTTAGGCAAACCTCTAGACTCCCCAAGTTGACACAATGTATCAACCATAGCACTCCACACACATGACATAGTTATTAAAATTTTATTTATTTATTTTGAGAAGCAAAGATTTTTCTTGGCTAAGAATAGAAGTGTTCACAAAATAGCTTCTTGTTTTTATAATTTTTAGGCATGTATTTATGTAGATGAGACCTGGAAGAAGATCCGGGGGGAAAAATGGTGGTTTTATTACGTAAGAGTAACAGGATTGTAAATGGGTTTTCTATGTCCTTATTAATATAGTGTTTTTTATGCATTAGACAAAAGTAATACAAGGATATTGGTTTTAAAAAATAATCGTGACAATAAAATGAAATTAAGACCTGGGTTCTGGCAGGGAAAAGACTATAAATATACTTTGCTATTGCACAACACTAAAAACTATGAAGGGTGTTTTGTTTTGTTTTTGTTTTGTGGCAGTACTAGAGATTGAATTCAGGGCCTTCAAATGAGTTACATCCCCATCCCTTTATTTTTATTTATTTTGTGTATTGGAAGTGGATCCAGGGCCTTTGTACTGAGCTATAGCCCCAGACTCTTCCTTTTTAATTGTTTGAGACAGAGTTTCATCTGTCCCTAAACTGCCCAGGCTGGGCTCAGATTTGTGATGCTCCTGCTTCAGCCTCCCAAACATGTACCACCACACCCACCTTGAGGTATTTTTATTATCGGCTGATATCTCAGCTATAAGGAAGTTGGTCAATCAGCAAATGTTCATTGAGCACCTCCTGTATATCAGGTGCCATTTGTGTTCATCTTCTATGGCTACTGTTGCAAATTTAGTGGCTTACAACACTAATTTCTTTTCTTACACTTCCAGAGGTCAGAAACCCTGAAATCAAATTTTAGCAGGGCTATATTTCTGGAGACTATGAGAAAATCTGTTTCCTTGCCTCTTCTAGCTTCCAAAAGCCTCTGGATCCTTTGGGTGACGACCTTTCTTCCATAGAATTATTAAATCCAGAAGCAGGAAGCCATTCTCAGGTGGTCAGCTCCATACTTAAAATTCCTACGTAACAAGCTCCAACATAAGTATACAAATAAACCAAAACTTAAGTTTAGAAATGTGACAAATAGCTAAATTTCAGCCAATTCCAGGCAGCTAACTCATCATATCTCCCCCAGGTAAGGCTGGCACCTGCCTGTGGCCAGTCAGTGATTGCTTTGTTTCTATCCCAAGCCTATAAAAGCTTGCTGCTAACGCTACTGGGTGGAGCCCTTGGAAACTCTTCCGATTTAGAATGCTGCCTGATTCATAAATTGTTCTTTGTTCAAATAAAACTCTGGTAAACTTAATTTGCCTAAAATTTTTAGCACCACTTCCAAATATCTCCTCCAACCTCTGACTGCTGGGTTTGGGGTCACAAACACTAATGAGATTGTGCTGTCAGTTTCTGCCTTTTATAAAGATAGGGTCTCACTATGTAGCCCAGGCTGGCCTTGAACTATGTAGCGCAGGCTGGTCCTGACTCATGGCGATCCTCCTGCTTCAGTCTCCTGAGTGCTAGAGCTAGGGTTACAGGCATGCCCCACCTCACCTGGCTATTTAGACATTTCAAAAAGAGTAACATGATGGTGACTAGACACGGAATTGGTCAGGGAAGTCCCTTTGAGGTGGTGGCTTTTGAACCAAAGCTTGAATTGTTAGAAGATAGTGATGGTACATTGACCCCATTCCTCCTGCAGCCCACTGAAGATTTTTGGTAAATTCGGGGCCTGGGCAGTCAGTTGACGTCTATCTCCCTCCGCAACTCTTGAATGAGCTGCAGGAAGCAGAACAGTTGCAATTTACAAAGTAAATATTGATTAGTTACCCCATCCCTGGGATTTGAGTCTCACTGTTCTGAATTTCAAGTCCTTATCAAGAACCAACGCTGTTTCTGGAGGCTTAGAAACAGCATCCAGTACTACTGTTTTATGCATACTGTCTACATAAAAAGCCTTAAAACTGCAATGGTGGAGAGCAAATGAATTGTAATTTAAATCCTTTCCACTTAAGTTTAATTCATTTATAAAAGATTTCTAAAACCTTTTCAGGAAAGTTTAAAGAGGATTTTCTTCATCAAGCATCTGTTTCCTTGCTGAATACCAGGCACAGGGAGCCAGGCCCTGGATCTTTCTTGTAGGTGGGTCTTCTCACTGTGTCTCTCAAATCTGTAGCACCTCGGGGGGGCCAGCAGAATGGCTGGAAATCTGGTTTCCGTGAAGAAAATGTCTTTCTCTGGGTTGTGAAACCAGGTGAGCAAGAAATTGCAGGAGTTACTGGATTGTGCTGTAATCCTGGCATTGAGGCAGAAGAATTCCGAGGTTTAAGGCCAGCCTAGAACACAGTGAGACCCTGTCTCAAAAACAAAGACAAAAATAAGGAAGGGAAGAGGTGGGGGAGAAAGAATTACAAGGCTTAGGTTTGGACCTCAGTGGTAGAGTATTTCCCTAGCACATGTAAAGCCCTCAATTCAGTCCCTACAACAACAACAAAAATTATAAAAAGACCACAACACAGTATTATCACCACAACTAATCAGTTCTCACCCCAGGAGAGGGAGTGGTTAGTTTATCCCATTGTGTGGCTAGAAATCCTGCAATGACATTCTTTCTATCTTGTCTCCTTGGGATGCCTTTTGTTTTCCCCTAAATAATTCTTTGATTTTAGAGCTGGAGGGGTGTTGTAGCTCAATGTCAGAGCACTTGTGTAGTATGTGCAGTGCCCGGGGTGGGCGGAGAGAGAGGGGAGAGGGGAAGGGAGAGGAGGGGAGAGGGAGAGCGAGGAGGGAGAGGGAGAGGGAGAGAGACGGTATTTATACATATAAAATAAGCTATAAAAATTGTAAAGTACTTTTTTCCTTTGAGCAAATAGCCTTTTTGAGGTATGCCACAGTGAACATCTTGGATAGTTTTGACATATGTACACACCCATGAAATCCTTCCCACAATCAAGATAATGAGCATACCCATCCAGCAGACTTTGGAGGTAGGGTTGCGTAAGGGAGAGTGTATATAGTCCTCCTGGCCTTTGACCTCCTATTATCAGCTCACAAATGTGTACTCTGAGTAATGAAACAAGATGAGTGTCACACACACACACACACACACACACACACACACACACACACACGAAAAGAATTTTCTACAGAAGTGGGCAGGAAAGAAAGCAATTTCCTGCCCACTTGGCAGGTGATCAGTAGCTCATTAAGTTAAATCATGTCACGAAGCTGTCACTTCTCTCTTCTTGTACACAGGGCTCAGTTGAAATGCAAAGGGCTGAGAAAATGCCCAGCTGGTGCTCAGACCAGCTCTCAGCTGCTCCATACTGAAGCAGAAAGAATTTTAGTCCTCAGTTCGCTAAAAGTCCTCTCCTGCTGCAGTCTATCTTTACTGGCCCCCTTTGTTAGCCCAATGAGGCACAGGGACTCTGTGGCATGAGTTTCTTCCTGGTCTCTAGCTCACTCTTCCCTGTGATCTCAGAAAAAGAGATATTCCTATTTTACTCCTTTTTTTTTTCTTTTTCTTTCTTTCTTTTTTTTTTTTTTTTGAGACAGAGTCTTGCTGTGTAGCCCAGGTTGGCCTCGAATTCCCAGAGATCCTCCTGCCTCAGCCTCCTGAGTGTTGGGATTACAGGCAGGTGCTGCCATGCCCAGGCTTTTGTCCTGAAGCTAACCTCTCCCGCTCCTATCTTCCTAGATTTAATTCCTGCTCTTCTCCAACAGTCAACAATGTTTATTGGACACTTATCTGGAGTGAAGCACTGTTGTAGGCTCAGGGAATAGAGCAGAAGTCAAACCAGACAGCTATCTCTGCCTTTGCCATTTTACCTTGTAACTTCCCCTCTGCAGAGAAACTAAAAGCTAGAAACTAAATTCTATCTGCACAGAGGAACAAATGCATAAAGTAACTTTCGCCTGCACAGACCCAGGGAGACTCTTCTGACCCTTCTGCAGTGTAGAGCTGCTCTCCCATTTCGTTCTTTCTAGTGACCACCTCAGAGGAGTTTATATCCAGGGTTCCCAGTCCTCTTGGCCTCCCCTGTCCACATCCAGGGTTCCCAGTCCTCTTGGCCGCCCCTGCCCCAGGACTCAGAAACAGAAGTGCTTTCAACCTTCAGCCCACCATCCCATCAGGGTTCTCAAATCCCTGCGCTCCACCTTTCCATATTTTTTCTTCCTCTGTACCGGGTGCTGTGTCCCCAGCTCCAGCCCCCCCCCCCCCAGCCTTCTTCCGCGGTGCCTAACCGCGGAAAGTGTTTCCTTTCTTCTTCCCCCACTCTGGCGGCTCACGCATTCTTATGCTTTCCACCCTCACTTCCAAAAGCAGATAGCTCCTAATGTTCTTCTTCACCACTGTTCTCTCACCGAGGCCAGATCTCCAGTTCCAGTTTTCTCTGGCATTTCTTCACTTGTGAATCTTCCTTTTATCCAGGATGCAGGCAAACCAGGTGTACTATCTTCCTAGTACACCCTAGCTCTCCTTCCCAACCTGTCTCTGTAATTAGAGCTCTCAACTCTCTTGGGGGTTTTCTGTTTGTTTTTTGCGGTACTGGAGATCGAACTCAGGACCTTGCACTTGCCAGGAAGGCACTTATTCCACTGAGCTGTTTCCCCAACCCCATGTTTGTTTGTGAGACAGGGTCTTACCATGTAGTCCAGGCTGGCCTTCAAACTTGCAGGGATCCTCCTGCCTCAGCCTCCCCAGTGCTGGGATCACAGGTGTACGCTACCATACCCAGCAGTCCCCTGGATTTTTTTGTTTTTGTTTTTTGAGATAGGGTCTTGCTATGTAGCTCAGGCTGGCAAACTTGTAGCAATTCTTCTGCCTCAGCCTCCTGATTGCTGGGATTACAGGCATGCACCACCACACCTGGTCACCCCTTGATTTTAGAAGGAACAACTTCTGGCTTTGAATTGTATTAGAGACTAGCTAGTAAAACAAAACAAAACAAAACAAAACAAAAGAAAAACTACCCGCTACCCTGTACAAGAGAACAATTGTAATAAATGGATACTTAAATACAAGGAAAGTTTATGGAAATGTGGATAATGTCAACCCTAAGGTGGGGGTAATGTCAGCCTTTTATAAAGAAGGCTACAAAATAGCCTTTGACTTGAGGAAGGCTGACCATTCTAGAGCACAGTCAGAAGGCAGAAGAAGAACGCTGACGGGCCTAACCCTGAATTTCCCCCAGGAGAAATATCTGTTACTTCTAGGCTTGTGTCACATTTATAGAACATAATTACTGCAAATAGAGAACTCTGTCTGTGTGTGCATGCACACTAAAGGTAGGAAAGAGAAGGAAGACTTGCTTTAAAAAAAAATTCTTCAATTTTTACTAGAATATGTTTGTAGAAATGATGATTACACACATTGTGTAGTGTTGATACATGCACATAACACTTCGCTTTCATTTTGTTTTTTATTTATGTATACATATGTTTTGAAATGGGAGTCTTACTATGTAATTCAGGTTGCCCTTGAACTCAGGGTATAACCCAGGCTGCTTCAGTCTCCCAAGTGCTGGGATTACAGGTGTGCACCACCATACCTGACTGTTTTTAATTTTAAATTTTGCTGGGTGTGGTGGCACACGCCTGTAATCCCAGCACTTGGGAGGCTGAGGCATGAGGATCATTTCAGGTTCGAGACCAGCCTGGGCTACAAAGTGAGCTCAAGGCCAGCCTGAACTGCACAGTAAGACCCTGTCTCAAAAAGACCAAAAAAAAAAAAAAAAAAAACCTTTGTGTACTAATCATTTTTTAAAATTCTGAATATAGTCTTACTTTTACTTCTTCAAATAAATATAAACATATCTCTCAAGTTCTCCTGATCCCCATGGGTTGTGCAACTAATGACCTCAGGTCAGAATCACTATAGCTGCCCCCAGCTATCCTCCCCTTCTCTAATCTTTTCCCCAATCTTTCCGGAAAACCACTGCCAGATCCGTCTTCCTAGAAAACACCACTTTCATCCTGTCATTTTTCTCTGAACAAGCCCAACACTTCCTCACAGCCTGACACAGCAAGTCTGTTTGTAAAATCTGAATGCACTCAGGTTTCAACCTGGGGCTGCCGGGACCCACTCTCAGCGCCTGTCTCGTGCCTCTGTTCACTCCCCAGCTTCTCCGCACCCAGGCTGTGCTGCTTTCCGGCTTCACATACCTGCCTGTTGATCTTTAGACAGGACCGCGCCTCTGCGTTTGTGCTGGGTTTTGTCTGTTCTGTGGTGTTGGGGATTGAACGCAGCGTCTCTGCACTGAGCTACATCCCCAGCCCCTGGCTCTCCTTCACCATTTTTGAAACAGGGCCTTGTTAAGTAACTAAGTTTTCCAGGCTAAGACTGAACTTGAGATCTTCCTGCCTAGAGTACTAGGATTACAGGTGTGAGCCACAAGGGTCCACTTGTCCTTCCTTCCTTCCTTCCTTCCTTCCTTCCTCCCTCCCTCCCTCCCCCCTCTCTCCCTCCCTCTGAGGTTTATCAGGGCATCAAGACATGCTGAAAATATATTCTACCACTGAGCCATGTCCTCAGTTCCCATTTTTCTCATTTCTAATTTTTTCTTTCAGTATTGAAGATTGAACCCACGGTATCACATATACTGGGCAAATGATACTGCCAGGAGCTTCTTCATACATTCCCAGCACTCATTTCTGAATTCTTACTGAGCTAAACCACATGATGAGTATTTCATTTACATGTTATTTTAAAATCTCTTGTTGCTTGGTGTATTTAAAAACACTTAAGCACTTGCTACTACTATTTTAATTGCTATCCTAATTACTTTGCAAATGTTACCTGATTTAATCTTCATAATTACTTTATGAGGTAGGCAGTAGTATTACCCCCTTTAAGTCAGGAAGGGGAAATGCAAATTAAGTCACATGCCCAAGGTCCTGGTGAGACTGACTACAACCACACTCCTTCGGTATCAGTTCTTCCGGGTAACTGGCCAAAGGGATTCATTGTATGGTGAGTTATTGGGGGTGGTGTGCCTCACTGCTCTGGAGAGTTCCACATCATGTTAAAATCTTTTAAATTGCTGAGAGTTTTCTGGCTTCAGTCTCATGCAAGGCTGACGCTCCCAGCTCTGAGAATGGACTTGGGACTCAGAAGCTGCTCTTTGCAGTCTAGAGCTGTAGCACAGTGGCTTGGCGTGTGTGAGGCCCTGGGTTCAACTGGCAGCTCAAAAGAGAAGGAGGGAGAGGGAGGGGAGAAAGGAGGAGGAGGACACTTTACAGCAAGTAAAGTTCCCGTGAACTGGTTGTCCACCTTCTTTGTCTTTCTCCCATACAGGGGCTGAGCCAAGCCATTTACTGACTTCAGCCTCCCCTCTCTCTGGCTTTCCTTGAATTATGAACCCTATCAGGCAAGTCCTATGGCCACACGAGGGCGACATGGACTCAGCTCCTCCACTGGGAAGACACCCTTCTACACAAAGGCAGAATTTCATCCACAGGGCTCCAGCCCTGCACACAGGCTACAGTGAGGAAATGCAGGGTTTTAAAAACCTAGGCTTGAATCTTGGCCCTACCACTTAACTGTGTCATCTTACACAAGTTAAAAGAAATCTTCTGAACTATGCCCAAGCCTCTGGATATTACCGTGTCGTTGCTAATCCAGCAGTGTCTAACACTGAGCATTTACTATGTGCCAAGCACACAGGTCTAGTACTGGTGTATATGAACGTGTGCAATTTTCACAGCTCTGTGAGGAGGTGCTATGGTTGACTTCATTTTACACAAGTTAGGTACACAATTAAGGTACATAGAGGTGAAGCAATTTACCCAATACACATAGCTAGCAAAGGGCAACCTGAACAATTTTTGTAGAATTGGCAGGAAGATAAAACAAAGTAATGCACATAAAACATCTGGCATGGCAAGGAACTCTGTAAATACCTCCTTGGATCTGTTATAATTAAGCTTGGCTACATAAAACAGAAAATCTAAGTAGGACTGAATGAAAGAAACTAAAAGGTTTTTCTTTCTGATCTGGAAGAACTTCAAAAGAGGCAAGCTGAAGCTGGGCATGGTGGTGTGTACCTATAATCCCAGCTCCAGGGAGGCTGAGGCAGGGGGACTGCCATGAGTTCAAGGCCAGCCTGGGCTACATAATGAGACCCTGTTTCAAAGAATACAAAACAAACACAGTAGGCAAGTAGAGGCTGGGAGAAGGCCTCCACTACCCTCGGCGCTCAGACTCCTTCCCACTCTGCGCTGCTATCTCTAGCTCATGACTTTTGCTCCCAGTGTTGCCTCCTGGTAGTGAGACGCCACTGTAGATGCCACCCCCATATTCGAGGCAGCAGGAATGAGGAGGATGAGGCAAAGGTAGAAGGGAAAGTCTTCTGAGCAAAGTCAGCCCACTTCAATAATCTTTCAAAGAGCTCCACTCTGACGCTTGCCCGCATGCGCGCCTCCCTCTCATTGCCATGGCCTTCTATGATGGCGTCTAAGAGATATCATTTTCCGCGGGGCACACTGCCACCCTCAGTAATAGGAAGGTTCTGTTACTAAGGAAGTGTGGAAGATTGGGGCTCAGTAGGGAACTGGCAGTCATCTCTCTCTCTGCCCTGAAAGATCACGGCCCAACCTAGACACCTGAAGTTCAGTCTTCTCATTTGATGGTCTTTCTGTTACTGTCTCCATTTCTTGTCAGATCTTTCTGAAACCTTCCATGATTAGGGGGCTGTGACCATTCATCCTGATGTATCATAGTCATTGAATAGGAAATGCCTGGCATTTTCTAGTAAAGCAGGCAATGTGTGAGGGTGGGTCACAGAGGCCTGACCTTGGCTCATCCCTCTTCTTGTCCCCTGCTCCGCTTCCTGACTGACATAAACTAGGCAGCTTGCTTGGGCACATCCTTCTACTCTGATGTTTCTGCCTGAGAGCCAGCTAACCATGGACTGATTCCTCTTAAAACATGAAATTACATCTTTCCTATTTTAAATTGTGGGTGTCAGGTATTGTGTCTGAGCAATGGGAGTGTGGACTAATACAAACAAGATCACTCTCTGTGTGGTCCAAAAGTTGAAAATGGTTCATTCTTTCATTTGACAACTATTGGGCTGGGGATATATCTCAGTGGCACAAGCGCCTCCCTGGGAAGCGTGAAGTCCCGAGTTTGACTTCCAGTACAAACCAAACCAAACCAAACCAAAGTCATTTGACATCTATTTACTGAGCAACAACTCTTGGCCAGAAACCATGCAAGACACACCCATGAGATATACCCATGAGAGGACATGTCCCCAGCTTCCTCCAGCTCATGGTCCAAGGGGAAGGAAGAAAGCCATTCTTCAGGAGGTAACTGGCTAATCTTTATCAATTAATATGGTTTCCTTGCACGAAAGGGGGCTTCGCTAAGCAAATGAGATTCAAGAAGGCTCCAGAGATGAGGTCACCTTAAGTGGAGAGCTGAAGGGCATGGATACGCAGGAATAAAGCAGGGATCCCTAAGAGGGCCTAGAATGCTACAGGAATGGTGAAGCCTGTCAGACACTTGGGTGGTGGGGAGGTGAGGCCGAGAAGTAGGAAGGCACTGCACTATCAATGACTTTATAGGCTTTTTTTTTTCTTTCTAGAACTGGGGATTGAACCTAAGGCCTTGCACATGCGGGGCAGGCAGTCTATCACCGAGCTACATCTCCACCCTTCTTCAAATTTTATTTTGACACAGGGTCTTGCTAATTTACCCAGGCTGGACGCAGACTTGCAGTTCTTCTCAGCCTCCCAAGTAGCTGGGATTACACATGAGCTGTAAGTACCCAGTGCTTCTCAAACCATACGTGAGGAAGAATAAGCTCTTTTTTTTTTTTTTTTTTGCGGTACTGGGGATCGAACTCAGGACCCTGCGCTTGCTAGGCAAGTGCTTATTCCACTGAGCTATATCCCCAGCCCAAGCTCTTTTGTTTTTTCTTTCTAACCTATCGTAACCAAAAGTTTTGTAAAATACACTACAAATTGGTTGCTGGAAATACGAAATTTTAGAAAAGAAATATAAAATTAAGCCCAAATTGCTTTATCAAGACTTCAATGAAGAGATTTTTGTTTGTTTGTTTGCTTGCTTGACAGTAGTGGAGATGGAATCCAGGGACACTCCACCACTGAGCTGAATCCTGAGAACTTTTTATTTTTTCAATTTGTTTGGCTTTTTGAGACAGGGTCTCACTTTGTAGTTCTGGCTGGCCTTGAACTCACTATGTAGTCTGGGCTGGCCTCAAACTCATGGTGATCCTCCTGCCTCAGTCTCCTGAGCACTGGGATTACAAGTATGTGCCCAGGTGCCTGGCTATTTTTAAAATTTTTAAAACAAGGTCCACTTAAATTTCCCAGGCTGAGCACGAACTTGCAATTCTTGTCTCAGTCTTCAGAGCAGCTGGGATTATAGGCAGGCATCACCATGCCCAGCAAAATTTGAGTGAAGAGTTTCTGATGTCAGATTTTGGTGGAAGCCAAGTTAAGGTCTATGGTCAAATGGCTCTGGTGACCTGCAAGACCTAAACTCCTAGTGGGAATCCTGGTGCATATCTGCAATCCTAGTCAGTGGGGGTGTAGAGACTGGAGGATTGCAGGGTGCCTGGGCAAGCTAACATGACCCTGTCTTAAAATTTTAAAAAATGGTTTTGTTTCTTAGTTTTTTTGAGACAGGGTCTCACTGTGTAGCCCAGGATGACTTCACCTGTGGTGATCCTCCTGCCTCAGCCTCCTGAGTGCTGGGGTTACAGGTGTGTGCCACCATGCCTGGCCAATATACTTTGAAAGAAATAGTAATGGGGAATATTTGAAACTACGGTGAAGAACTAGTATTACTAAGAGTTTTATTATTTTAAGAATTTTATTTCATTCTGACACAGGCCTGGGCCATCTGCTTTTAAATAAAATTTTAAATTATGCTGTATTAGGTATTTTTAAAGATGTTAAAAACCCTGTACCTTGCAATAGTGAAAAGTATCTTTTGAAGTTGGGCATAGTGGTGCAAACCTGTAATCCTAGCACTCTGGGAGGCTGGCAGGAGGATGGTAAATTCAAGCATTTTAAAAAATGTAAAAAGGAGAGTCAGGTGTGGTGGTTCATGCCTGTAATCCCAGAACTCAGGAGGCTGAGGCAGGATTGCCTGGAGGTTGAGGCTACCTTGAATCCCATCTCAAAAAAAAAAAATTTTTTTTTAAAGGGCTGAGTAAGTAGATTAGTGTAAAGGACCTGGGTTCAACCCCCAGTATTGGGGGGAAAATGCCGGTTGATTCTGAAACTGAAAACCCACCCCTCACTGGAGCAGGCTGTACTTTGAGACAGCCTCAGTTGAAGAGTCTTCTCTCCAGAGGCATCTTTTCTGGGCTGAGACCATCTGTCTGTGTCTGTGTTGGCATCTATTGTGCCTTGACAAGTCCTTCTTGGAGCAGTTTCCTGTCTTCCCTCTGAACTTCCAGGACTCCCCTGCATGCAGCGCCAGCAGAAGTGGGTGGGTAACCAGAACCCAGGCCTATGTCACAAATCCACTTTCTTGGGACTTACAGAGAACAGCCTGGTGTCTACATCACATTTCTCCCAGGCAAGATAACTAATCCTCAAAAGAAATTTGAAAAGCTAAGGAAACTGCTGGCTTTCAGCATGCCAAAGTTTTATTTAATTAGGTATTTATTTATTTATTTGTTTGTTAATTTATCTTTTTGAGAAAGGGTCTCGCTATGCAGTTTAGGCTGGCCTTGAGCTCACCTTGCAGCCCAGGCTGGTCTTGAACTCGCAATGAGCCTCCTGCCTCAGCCTCCCGAGTGTTGCATGCACCACCACATCCCGATTCCATTTTCTTATTGATCACCACAGACACTGAATAATTAACTTGCCTGTGTCCCTGCTTTCTTGCCAGGAGGCAGTTGCAATCCACCTAGATCCACCTCAAGAGAGCAGCTGTGAGCAAGAGCTGGTCTTCTCCTCAGTGGTTTCAAATCACTAAATGAGCCTATAGAAGTAACTGCTCCATTTTCTCCTCTACAAATTGTAAAGCGGATTGTTTTCCTCCCAGAAGTAGTAGATACTATGTGTCTTTCCATAGAAATCATTAACCTAGAAGAAAAATTCACTGAAGACACTATGGAGCCCAAGATGTCTTCAAACTAACTCATGGTGATCCTCCTGCCTCAGCCTCCTGAGTGCTAGGATTACAGGTATGCATCACCACACTTAGCTCTCTCTTCCGAATTTTAAGTGAAGAACCTGAAACATAAGTAAATAACCACAGCTCAAATATTAACATCTACTTACATTCAGGAAGGAAAATAAAGAAAAAACAATGGAAAGTGGAAGGCACATGTTTATAACCCCAGCTGGTCAGGAAGAATGAGGCAGGATTACAACCTGAAGTCCAGCTCGGGCAATTTAGTGAGAATTTGTCTCAAAAATTAAAAGAAACAGTTGGGGATATAGCTCAGCATTCCCTGGATTCAATCCCCAGAATCCCCTCACCCAAAAAAAAAGTAGCAAGTGTTCTATTATAAGAGACTGATAAATGGTAAGAAGGGCAGATCTGGGAGTCATGGTGCATGCCTGTGATCCCAGCACTTGGGAGACTGTGGCAGGAGGATCACCACAAGTTTGAAGCCAGTGTGGGCTATGTAGCAAGATCTTGTCTCAAAAAAAAAAAAAAAAAAAAGAGGAAAGGCAGTGCAGAGAGGTTGAATGAAAAAGGCTCAGGAGAAGACAAGCCAAAAGAAAGGAGTGGGAAGGACAGCTGAATGTGGTGGGCAACTTCGGGCTAGAAGATTTACATCACTTGCCATTTGTTCAATCCATTCATTTCACACTTACAGCTTGAAGTGGGGGTCATGACAGCCACAGATAAGGACAGGGGAGATGCGGAGGACAACAGCAGCAGGAAGGACCTGGGGCAGCAGGGAGGATGATGAGATCTTTTGGAGGAAGAACTGAAGGGATTAGGCCCTCTCTGTGCTCTCCCTGTACCTCAAATCCTTCTCATCAAAGTCTTTATTGCACCGAACTGAAACAACAGGTCCATGCATCTGTATTTCCCTCCAGTGTGGACTAACTAGAACGGTACCTACCAGTCACATGTGCCCTTCGGGCACCTGAGTTGTGGCCATTGCAAGGTGAGATGGGCTGTAGAAGAATTAGAAAAACTTAATTCAAGACAATGGAAGCCTGGCATGGTGGCACATCCCTGTAGTCCCAGCTACGAAGGAGGATGAGGCAGGAGGACTGAAAGTTTGAGCCCAACCTGGGCAACTTAACCATAATCTATGGTCTTGGTTACTTTTCTCTCATTGCTAAGACAAAATACTCAATGCCCTAAATGAAGGAAGGAAAGGTTTATTTAGCTTACAGTTTGTGGAGGTTTCAGTCCATACTTGGCTAGCTCAGAGGCAGAGTCGCACATGGCAGAGGGCAAATGTTCATGGTGTGGGAACACAGCAAAAACAACCAGCAAAAGGGAAAAATGGCTGCAAACAGCGTGTGTTTTTCTCCCTTACATTGTAAACAGACTTCTTACACAATCTCTGCCTTCCTCTTCCACATCTCAGGATGTGTACAAAGTAAGCACCATGGCTTCCTGCTGAGTCACTCAGCCAAACCTCTAGACTCCCCAAGTTGACACTGCAGTATCAACCATAACACCTACTTCATAATTAACAGCAAGAAGGGCTTGGGTGTAGCTCATTGGTAGAGCACTTGCCTGGTGCAGGCTTCCATTCAACCCCTAGTACTCAGAGGAAATTTTTTTTTAAATGTAAAACATTTAAAAAGTAATTTCTAAAAAAATTAATAATTTATAATTTAATTATGTATGAAAATATTTTAGATAAATTTGGTAAAATACAATATATAACAAATGAGTTTTATCAGTTTTCTTTTAACCTTTTAATATAGCTACCAGAAAATTTTAAATTACGTATGTGGGCCTGGTTACTTTCAGATTGATTTATATACAACAAGAACTGCAGTATCTCTAAGGCCTCCTGCTGAATAAACATGCTCAATAAATAAATTATAAACAGTCAGGGCACGTTCAATTTCTGCTTATGGGTATATATTAATGAGGATGGCTTTCAGCTTCAATGTTGGCATTTTGATGAAAAATAATGTACTTTCTGAACAAGATAAACTCAAACACTGCCCAGAACTTAGCCAATAATTTTATTTTAATTAATTTTCAATGGTACTGGGGGTTGAACCCAGGGCCTTTACATCTGAACAACATTCACAGCCCCCACCCCTTTTAAGACAGGGTCTCCCTATGTAGTTCAGGCTGGTCCGGACTCATTATGTAGCCCAGGGCGGCCTTGAACTTGCAGCAACCCTCCCGCCTCAGCCTCCCAAATGCTGGGATTACAGGCATGTGCCACCATGCCCAGCCCTTAAACTTAATACTTCTGCAACTCTGCTTGTCTCTAAAATGACAGGGACATTTGTCTCTTTATGGTATAGTTCACTTTGGGGTCAGTTACTTGCTGTAGGAACTGACTGGCAAGGGTGTAACTCAATAATTGAGGACTGATTTAAGGTGTATACTCTAAAAGCAACATTTACAACACATGAAATGCATGAAAATCTATGAAGCTCTTCCAAAGTTGTGACTTAATTTTCACCAAATATCTCAGCACCTTGTCAAAGTCTGAGCTTCTGCTAAGCTTAGGGTACTTGAGCTAAAAGAAATGAGTCCAGTGGCTGTGGACTCCCTGGTCAGGGCTGGTTTGAGGCCGAACACCTGCATGTGTTTGGAGCCACTAGTGCAGCTCTCCCATTACCCCACCACAGCTCCCCTTGGGCTGAGCTCTGCTGTCCCAGCAGATCAGGAAGAAAGCACAATCTTACGAGCCAGTAGGGGTCTGGCATGTTCCATCTCTCAGAACCTTTTAAATTAATTCACTGAAGTCTTTAAGGAAACAGCTCAGGAAATCTCAACAAGTTTCCACTGTTCAGCTGCCTGATGGCATTAAAATAAACTAGAATTCCACGCTGAGCTTCGGTCTTTTCCAAACATACTAAAAACTAATTTGGCTAAGGGCAGACACAAAGCAAACCCAGACTTAATTCTTCCACTGAATCATGTGACTTGCTGGGCTCCCGGCACACACTTCCCTAAGGAGTGAGGTAATGGAAGAGAGGCCCCTGATCACTCTTGACAAGAATAACTTGAATAACTGGTAGAACCCCCCCTCCCCCCATCTGTGTCAAGTGAGCTTAGCTTTTCCATATTTAAACTTCTCCAGTTTCATGGTGATGAGAGGTTAGGTCCTGCTAGCTAACTAGGTGCACTTTTTCTAGTAAAGATGTTAAGTGATCCCCATCTCAAGGTCAAGAGGGCCCACCCACATCTGGAGAAGCCTCACTGAGGAAAGAGTCATTTGCTAGAGGGTCCCGCACCGCTACTGTATAAAGGACAGGTCACGGCACCTCCAGTCAGTGCTTTTGGAATGCTTCCTGTGTGCAACACACTTTGGAAGCTATCAAGGTAAATAATACTAAGAGTTACCATTAAATGAGTCTCTCTCACATCCTAGACTTTTTCTTTTTTTGAGACGAGCTCACTATGTAGCTCAGCAACCTGAGCTACCAGTCCTACCAATTGTCTTACGTCAGCCTCGCAAGTGCTGGGATTACAGATGTGCACCACCACATCCAGCCCCTAGACCTTTTCAAATGTACAACACTGTAGGAGATGAACTTCATTTCCTTGAAAAACAAAACGAGGTTCTTACATTGTATTTTACAAAGATTTCTGATACGTATGATGGTACAAACTGTATATATATGAAATTCTAAGTGCTATTTCTTTCTTTACTTTTTTGGTTTTATTTATTTTTTGAGACAGAGTCTTGTCATGTAGTTCAGTTCAAGCTGGCCTTGAACTCACTATGTAGCCCAGGCTGGCCTCCAGCTTGTGGTCATCCTGTTGCCTCAGCCTCCTGAGTACTGGGATTATAGGCGAGCATCGCTAGGCCTGGCAAAGCACTATTTCTAATGAAGTTAACCAGTATATTAGATTATTTCATCTGTAGTTTCCAACAGCATCCTGAACTAAGCACTACCCAAATGTTTATTGGCAGTGCCAGCCGAGAGAGAGAGAGAGAGAGAGAGAGAAAGAGAGAGAGAGAGAGACAGGGAGGGAGGGGAAAGAGATTGATTTCTATCTGCACTAAAACTGGCAAAAAAATACTTAAATGTACCAAGGAAACAAAATTTCCTGAATACAAATGAGAAACTAAATAAATGATTTATTACTAAAATTTTAAAAAATGATCTGAATTAAACCTAAGCTAGACTAGGTAGAATCTTACCCACTTGAAGTGGGGACATATGTGAGAATGAAGCAAAACAAAAACTCTAAAGTCATCAACCCATGGAAACGTTAATCACTTACCAGGTGGAGGTTTTGAGATGCAGGCCTCGATTTGCAAAATTATTACCACTTTAAAACCTCATTCTGGTGCCAGGTGAGGGCAGAAGATAGAGCTTCTGAGCCTGACCTGAACACCTATCAAAATGTAATTCATACCTATATTAATTTGACAGAGAAAAAGTAGGAACATTTCTATTTTAAAGATTGCATTTTAATTTTTTCTCCAGATCTTCTCACTTTGTGCACTCCTAGTGCGGCTCCTTCATGCAATTTTGAGAAGCGGAGATCAGGACGACAAAAAGAAAATTTATCAATAAGAAAACAAGGCTCAGCTGAATGTGGTGCTGCGTGCCTTGCAATGCCAGCCTCGTGGGAGCCTGAGGTAGGAGGTTCTCACATTTGAGTCCAGCCTGGTAACCTAGCGATTTATGAAGACACTGTCTCAAAAACAGGATTGAAATAATAATAGTAATAACAATCATAATAATAATAAAAAAAGGCTGAGAATGTAGCTCAGTGTGAACGCTCTAGGTTCAGTCCCCTAACCGATGGCGGGTGGGGAGATGCTCCGAAGACCCCACGTTGGGGCACAGGGATCTCGCCCGCTAGGGGTCCCGCAGCCGCGCTGCCTCCGGGCGGGGCGGGCAGGAGCGTGGAGCTCCGCGGCCTCTGGCCTCGGCGCCCACCCCCCGCACCCACCCGGCCACCGCTCCCTTTTTCCTTGAAAACTTTCTAGACGGGAGGGACTATTTTCTTCTAATGTAACCTTCCACCAAGTGGAGGAAAAAGTTACCCGAGGCTGTAGCCGGTTGGGGCCACCGGGGATCCCGACAGCCAGAGCCGAGGGTGGGAACTGGGGTCTCCGCGGAAAGCGGGGCTCGGGCCCAAGCCGGCGTCTTAGGGTCTGGGTTGATCGTTCGGTGCACGCTGATGCGAAGTGTTTAAGATGGAGGTTTTAAAGAAAATTGGTATGAAATCGATTCCACTAGACAAATGATTTGGGCTTCAGACCTTGCAGTTTTTTCTCTTGGTTCTCGGGTTATCTAGTCTTCTCTCCAGGGTTCGCCTAGAGGGAAGCGAGGTCCCCTGAGGATGACTTCTCCCTCGGTCCTGGCGACATAAGTCAAAATCTAGAAACTGCTTTTTCACGCTGATTGCTGGATTTTCTCTGTATTCTGGTGCAGAAATACTTAACGGTTAGGAAAACCTCCTAGACCTGCATTTTTTAGACTGGGTGGCAAAATCAGTTTGCCAAGGAGCATTAGGGAAGGAAGAAAAGGAGCTGGGACAAAAGAGAATGGAAACACATTAAATAGGAGAATCGGGATTCTTCCCTGAAACCCGAATCACAAAGAGAATATGAAGTGTGCTGTGCATATGGAATCGAGAGGTTGAATATACTTCTCTGTTGTTGTTAAGAAATATTTGAAAACCACCGCCCTTGGCTTTTTTCTTTTTCCTTTCTCTCTCTCTCTCTCTCCTCTTTCTTTTTTGAATGCTTTGGGTGGGAAGGCTTAAAGCCGTCTAATGTATTTCTCCATGCTTAGTCAGTATTTCATTTTAAGACTAGTACGGACTTCAATTCTTTCTTATCGTTTTCCCGTCTCAACATTTGCTTTTAATGATCTGTGAACCATTTGTCTCTTTAAAGCTATTATTTCAGTTAGGAAAGTGATAAATTAAAATAGGAAGGCGATTCTGCCAAGCTTCCTTTTTTTCTGTCTGCCCTTCTCCCCGGGCATCCTGGCTTGGCCACGTCCCAAGTGTGCTGAAGGCGAGGCCGACTGGCAGGACCCTAGAGCAGTGCGCTGCTGGCCTATCCTGTAATCAAATGCTGCCAGTGCAGCTCCTGGTGGTGGTTGTTTTGTATTGAGGACTTGAACCCACGGCCTTTGCATTGAATTACTTACACCTTTTCATTTTTCATTTTGAGACAGGGCCTTGCTAAGTTGCCCAGCTGCGACACCTACCTCCGCCTCTCAGAGTGTTCAGAATACAGGTGTACAGCGCCACTCCTTGTAATGTATTTTAAACTTTAATTTCCTTTTTTGAGACCAAGGCCCAGGATGAAGTTCAGCTTGGCCCTGAACTTGCTATTGTAGCCCAGGCTCCCCTTGGACCCCTGACCTTTCTGCTCCAGCCTCCCCAGTCATGGAGATACACTACCCCCTCTGGCAAATTTCAGTATTTCTTCATCTTACTCCCTGCTTTTATTTATTTTTAAAACTTTATCCTCCTGCATAGGTAGTAGAAAAACTTGGTTACTTGAATTTTACTTTGTCCCTTCTCAATAGGGGAGGTCCCTGTTGTGTAACCAGGGTCTGAGTTTGTGAAGAAAATTATTTCTTTGTGTTCGTCCCTTCACGTGCTCACTCCACTTTGGCCACTTTCATTAATTCAACATTGGTGTGAGAAGGCCCAGGTGTACATGGGTGGGATGCAGAGGGTGGGGAAACAGTACTGCCACTCCCCGTTGTAACAATACTGTAGTATTAAATGGTCCTTGTGACAACAAGGTAATACTCATATTGATAGTGAACATTTACTGGCCCCTTTTCTGTGCTAACAATTACATACCTTAAACCTTGAACTCGTCTAATAGTCCAAACTCATAGCTCAAACTGAAGCTTATACAAGTTGCAGCAACGTGCTGGTTAGTGACTTAGGTGGGGTCCAAACCCCACGGTCTGACTCCTCTGTTTTATATAGAGAGACAGAACCCTTCATTTGACATGGGGTCTCCTATCACTGACTCCACTGAATGCTGTGCCTAAGCATTTACTCCCAAGGACGTCCTGTCCGTTTTTGTTTCCTTTTTTTGTTTTTCGTTTTTTTTTTTTATGGTTCTGGGAATCTTAACTCAGGACCTTGCACTTGCCAGGCAGGTGCTTGTGCTGCTGAACTGTAACCCCGGCCATAGGACCTCTTGTCTGAAAGGCAGTTGTGACATCAGTCTATGTCTATGTGCCTTGAAATCTCACCTTGTGGGCTTTCCTTTGCATTGAGCTACAGCTTCAGCCCCCCAGCCTCCTTTTTTTAAAAAAACTTTAAGACAGAGTCTTGCTAAATTGCTCAGGCTGAGCTCAAACTACCAATCCTGCCTCGGCCTCCTGGAGTGCTAGTATTATGGGTATGTACTACCATGCTACCTAGGACATCCTAAATTTCCTGGAGGATTTAGAAGTTCTCCCAAAGGGAAAATAAGTTACACTTTCTACATGTGTCTCCCAGTCCACACCAGTGGGACTTGATGCTGGGAAGAGGTGGAGGGAGGAAAAGAGGAAAACCCTGTGTTTCCTGGTCCTAGAGGATCATAGAAGATGGGAAGCCAGGTGTGGTGGTGCATGCCTGTAATCCCAGCACCTGGGAGGCTGAGGCAAGAGGATCATCACAAGTTTGAGGCCAACCTGGGCTACATAGTGAGATTGCCCTGAGATTGCCCTTCCTGGGGGTGCTGTCAGTGGGAGTCATAGCAGCTGAGAGTCTAAGGAGCCTGTGGCAGGAGGTGACCTTAGTGGGGCAAGTGACACAAGCCAAGGTGTCTTGGTTACTTTTTTCTCATTGCTGAGACAAAATACCCAACACCCAAAATGAAGGAAGGAAAGGTTTATTTAGCTTACAGTTTGTGGAGGTTTCAGTCCATACTTGGCAGGCTCAGAGGAAGAGTGGCACATGGCAGAGGGCAAACTGTTCATGGCAGCAGAGCACAGCAAAAACAACCAGCAAAAGGGAGGAAGGGCTGCAAGCAGCCTCTTCTCTTCCCTTACACAGTAAACAGGCTACCCCTACCCAGGAGGCCTGTAGCTCTTACACAATCTCCATGCCTTCCTCTTCCACAGGCTCAGGATGTATACAAAGTAAGCATCCTGGTTTCCTGCTGAATCATCCAGCCAAACCTCTAGACTCCCCTACTTGACACAATGCATCAACCATAACATTCTACGCCTTGTCAACTTGGCAACCAGACACATTTCTTTAAACCAGTTTCCAGATACAAAGACATGCTTATATTAGAACCATAACATTTTGCCCCTGTACAAATGAAAATTAAACACTTCCAACATTTAAAGGCACAAAATAAACATTACCATTCCAAAAGGTACAAACGGGGATACAGAACATTGGGACCAAAGCAATTCCAAAATCCATCAGGGCTAACACTGTGTCCTGTAATTCCACATCCAGGATCTGAAGCAACGTGTGGCACATTGTGAACTCCAAAGAGCTTGCATGAGTCCACCTCTATGGCACTTCTGGTGGTTACAGCTTCCACAGCTTCTCTCTTAGGCTCGCTTTGCTCCCTCTTTGCAGCTTTCCTTAGGTGACCCACAGTCCTGTCTTTTTTAAACTTCTGAGGTCTCCAGGGCACCTTTTGCTTCACACTCACAGCCTCACATATTGCCCTCAGGGACACACTGCCTGGCCTCCCAGGCCTTCTGAAATCTGGGTGGAAGCCTCTTTAACCTCAGAACTCTTGCATTTTCCTTGCACCTAAAGCCAGGGCCACGTGGATGATGCCAAGGTCTGCTGCCATTTGGAGCAGTAGCCAAACTTTTCTCTCTCTTGGCCATAGGGCCCGAGTGCCTGGATCACTGGCCACACTGAATCCAGTGCTGAGGAGCAAATACTCTATGCTGCCACCATTCTGGAACCTGGTGTGGCCGCTGCTGCCATTCTGGAACACGGTGCTCTTTAGCTTCCTTCTCAAGGCAAGGTCTCTCACCTTTACAGTTTTGAGACTGCAAAGGTGGGAGACTTGCTTCCTGTGACGCCCTCAGGCCATCTTTTCCATTCTCTTCATCCTTCATAGCAATAGAGATCTCCTCAGCCTTATCTCTGCAGTCCACAGCTTTACTGGAGCTTCCTTTCTGGCCAAACTCACAACATTTTAAATCATCCTGCTGGGCTCTTTGCTCTTGATTGTCAATATAAATCTGGCTAAAAGCCCCCAACATTCGACTGCCTTGAAATTTCTTTTGCCAGATTAATCAATTCGCTGCTGCCCTTAATCTTAGTCTTAGGCAAAGTCTCTGGACACAAGCAAAATGCAGACAAACTTTCTGCCAGCAATACATCGTCTGGAGTCCAACAACCAATGCAGTCCTTCTTCCCAACAGAAACTTCCTAAACCTGTTCTTTAACAGCAGGATTTCTGTCAGCTTTCTGGTCTTCTGAGCTCTGACCAGACATCTCCAAACCTTTCCAAACTCTTCCCACAAGCAATTTCCAAAGGCTCTTGAACCACATGGTCAGGTATAGTCACAGCAATGACCCCACTCCACTGGTACCAAATTCTGTCTTGGTTACTTTTTTCTCATTGCTGAGACAAAATACCCAACACCCAAAATAAAGAAAGGAAAGGTGTATTTAGCTTACAGTTTGTGGAGTTTTCAGTCCATACTTGGCAGGCTCAGAGGCAGAGTGGCACATGGCAGAGGGCAAACTGTTCATGGCAGCAGATCACAGCAAAAACAACCAGCAAAAGGGAGAAAGGGCTGCAAAGCACCCTCTTCTCTTCCCTTACATTGTAAACAGGCTACCCCCACCCAGGGGGCGTGTAGCTCTCACAAGATCTCCATGCCCTCCTCTTCCACAGGCTCAGGATGTAAACAAAGTAAGCACCCTGGCTTCCTGCTGAGTCACTCAGCCAAACCTCTAGACTCCCCAAGTTGGCACAATGTATCAACCATAACCATAAGGTCAGTGGGATCTTTTAGATAAGCTCTGATGGACCATGGGGCCAGGGAGCTTTGAGACCTGGGCACCCTGAGGGTTGCCAGCTCACATGCTGTGGTTGCACAGTCTCGAACCACAGATTTCAGCCCGAAACATCAAGAGGGTGGGCAGCAGCCAGGTGCAGAAGGAGCAGTGCCCCATAGCCAGAGGTGCCAAAGAACACTGAGCTTGGGGGTCTCTGGATTCTTTTCCTTTGTCGCAGGTTGCATAAGCTCTGGTTTGATAGCACCTTAGAGCAAAGCTGGAGATAAGTCTAAGAATGCAGAGGATGATCACTGTCTAAAGAGATTTTTAAATTTGTTGGGTGATACATAGCACTTTGTGTGTGTGCGTGTCTATGTCTATGTGTGTGTGTGTCTATGTCCATGTGTGTGTGTCTGTATGTTTGGTACTGGGTATTAAACCCAGGCAGTGCTGAGCTACATTCCTAGCCCTTTCTATCTGTTTAATTTTCAGATAGTTTCACTAAAATGTACAGGCCAAGCTAGAATTTGTGAGCCTCCTCAGTGCTGGAATTACGGAGGGCAGTTATGCCTAGCAGCCTTAAATAATTTTGAAAACATGATTACAAAGTATTTAGGAACCACCAGAAAATTAATTAAGAACTAATATAAGGACTATACCTACCAGTCAGTGTATTAACAGGAGTCAATACAGGGCTGGGGATTTAGCTCCGTGGCACAGCACCCACCTGGCAAGTATGAGGTGCTGAGTTCAATTCCTGGTACCTCGCACCCCAAAGAATGCCAATACAGTTAAAACTTTCAGTATATTTCTTCTACCAATGCTGCTTTCATTGGGTTGGACAATACAAAATAGCCAATGTTAGGTCATTTTTGATCTCAAAAAAACTCTTCCGTTTTAAATAATTCAACCCAACATTTTATTTAAGCTTTTTGGGTTTTATTGTAACTTTCTCATTCTGTTGCTCACTTGGAATGCCTTTCTTTTCATCATTCTTCCAAGTGTACCTGTCTTTAAGACAAGATCTGAGCACATTCCTTTCAAGTAGTCATCAGACAATGTTACTTTCTCTCCAGAAGGCACTGTCTCACACATTTAGTATCACCTTATATGTCATATTCTTCAATTGTCTGTCTACACCACCCATATTAGCACTTGGCAATGTTATGTTACTTATTATGCTATTTTGTTGATTAACAAGTGGAAGAAATAAGGTTTTACTACCTATTTGGTAAGGGACAATGAACTTTCTATCTTTTTTTTTTGAGACAGGGTCTTGCTAGGCAGTTCAGGCTGGTCTCAAACTTGCAAAGATCCTCTGGCCTCAGCCTCCTGAGTGCTGGGATTACAGGCATGCACCACCATGCTCGGCTCTAATGAACTATTTCTTCAATGTTACTACTTCAATTTTTAATTTTTTTTTAGTACTGGGGGTTGTGTCAAGGGCCTTCACGCTGATCTATGTCCCTGGCCCTTTTTTATGTTTTACCATGAGACGGTGTCTTGCTAAGTTGCCCAGGCTGGCTCCAAACTTGTGATTCTCTTGCCTCAGACTTCCAGACTGCTGAGATTACAGCATGTACCACTCTGCCTGGATGCTTTCAATAATTTCATAAAAGTTGTTTGATCTCAGGCAGGCATGGTGGCATTTGCCTATCATCTCAGCATTCAGCAGGCTGAGGCAAGAGGATTGCCAAGAGTTTGAGGACAGCTTAGGCTACATAGTGAGTTCAAGGCTGGTCTGTACCCATAATGGACCTTGTCTCAAAAAAAAAAAGTAGTAGGCATAGTGGCACATGCCTGTGATTCCAGCATTTGAGAGGTTGAGGGAGGACCATCACTGTGAGTTCAAGGCCAGCCTGGGCTACATAGTGAGACCCTGTCTCAAAAAAATGAAAAAGAAAAAAAATAGATGTTTAATCCCAAGACCCAAATTATTTAGAAGAGATACCTGATGGTGAGAAAGCTTGGAAAGAATCAGAGTAAGAAGCCTGTCATTCATGAGTATAGTCAATTTTTTTTTTTTGCAGTGCTAGGGATCAAACTCAGGACCTTGTGCTTGCCAGGCAGGTGCTTATTCCTCTGAGCTATATCCCCAGCCCCAAGTATAGTCAAATTTTATCATGTCCCACTAAGTAATTATGATATAGTATATTTTGATAACTAACAATATGAACTACTGTTTATGGAATAGCAGCTATAAGTATCCTGAGCTAGGTACTGGCCTGGGCATTTTATATATTTTGAGATATATCTTATATATTTATAAAAAAGTAACTGTGATATAGGTGATACCAATTCTACCCAAGTTTATCCCTCCCCCCGGCTTTATTTTTTTGAGGCAGGGTCTCACTGTGTAATTCAGGCTGGGATTACAGGTGTGCGCCACCATGCCCAGCTGTCTCCAATTCTTATTCATACAAGAATTGTACTGGGAATTTCTTTCTCTGCTTTATTTTTTCTTTCTTTCTTTCTCCCTTCCTTCCTCCCTTCCTTCCTCTTTTTCTTTGACTTCAACTTTTAGTACAAATGTGTTAGTCTGTACAAATAGCATTATGCTGCATTAACGAATTGATCTTGGACTCTCCACAGTATAACACAATGAAGGTTTTTTGTTGTTGCTGTTATTCTGGTGAAGTCCAATGTAGATTGGGCAGTTCATTAGTTCAGCTCTCCTCCAAGGGGTAACTCAGAGATCTAGGTTATCTCCACACTGTGTCTTTATTATCTCACTGAGTGGGAAGATGAGACAAATACCAATCTTTAAATGCTCTGGATCAGAAGTGATCCATCATTTGTACTCACATTCCCACTTGCAAGGCCTCATTCTTGAGATGCTGGTACAGCTGCTAAGGAGGCTGGCAAATGCTGAAAGCATATGAGTATTCAGTGAGGCACAGTCCATGAAGTGGCCAATGAGGGAGGACCAGGCATCTCAGGTGAACCACTATCTCTGCAGGGTTGGAGAATCAGGTATTATCCCCCAAAGCCCGTGACACCAATTCAACTGGCTCATTTAGCTAAATGGTCTGATCGTCTTTGGAGTCCTAGAGGTTCCTGGACTTTCTCAGATGTTAAAAAACATCTTGGCAAAGATGAAAGATGGAGTAAAATATTAGTAGAAATAAACCACTTGTTAAAGTGAGAGGACTTTCTAGTATTTTTTAGCTATACATGTTCACTGGGTTACTAAGAGATAGCATTTCTCTGTGCACTCAGGAAATGTCCCATTGAAGGAGCCCAGAGTCTGAGGTTCTTCCCTTGGGGTTCATAAACAGGCCCATAAATGGATTTCAAATTTGCAAAGTGTTGTATTTATATAAATGTGCATTTTTCATGGGAAGATAGATTCTCCTTCTTCTTCTCCTACTTCTTTTTCTTTACTTTTTTTTTTTTTTTTTGAGACAGGGTTTCGTTCCAGCTATCCTTGAACTCACTATGCAGCCCAGGCTCACAGATGTCCTCCTGTCTCAGCCTCCCAAGTGCTGGCATTACACCAGGCCTGGGAAGATAGCTTTTATGGAGATTTTTCAAAGTGTTCATGTCAAGATTTGGAGTTAAAATGTCCCCCAAAATCCTCACATTCAGAGGTAGAGCCTGGTTGGAAGGGTCAAGCCAAGG
>PVLD010018507.1:0-11833 GCA_004027595.1 Dinomys branickii | reverse complement strand
GAAAATAAATGTCTCTTCCTTTAACTTTTGGGCATTGGTTATTTTGTCCTGATGATGAGAAAGTGACCAGTACAGTTCATAATGCAGAGAAGGTTAAGATTCACTTTTCTGTGCTAGAAATAAGATTTCTGTACAGGAGAAGCAGAGATCAGAGCCTGCTGGGAATCAGGGTACATAGGACAGAAGAAACATTCACAATCCCCAGCACTTCTACAACTGCCCTTCTATGTACTCCTGTGACAGAATTTACACACAAGCCTAGAACAGAGAATTATTTCCTGGATGAATGATGATTAAATCATTTTTCTCCTATAAAATAATTTTAAATTGGTGAATCTCAACTGTTTCACACTTCCAGGTTTTATTCTGTGTTTCAGGCAACAGAAAAGGTATTAAAAATAGATCCTTGGCTATTATAGAAGATAGCCTCCGTGCTACCTCTACCCCCATTGCATCTACTTAAGTGAGAGAAAACCCAGATGGCTCTCGCCACTTATCTACACTAGAAACCTTTAAAACTTAATCATGAAGGGTACCTCTCAGCTAGAAGGCAGTGATACTAATCTTCACATCCTGCAAAATAATGAATTGATAATTATTTTCTGTCCATAGTTGTGTTCTGGAGATTATTCATGACTATAATAAAATTCAAGCACTGCTAAATTTAAAAAGAATGTATCCTAGAGAAAGAAGAAAACATTAAATTTTATTCTCTGACTAATTATAATGATCAGAATCAAAGAGGGCTCATTTTGGAAAATGTAAGAGAAAAGGCAGTGGAGAAAGTTTCACTGTCAGAGCAACTCCCAGATGGAAAAGACCGAGTGCGTGGAGTCACGGGGTGATGTCACTGTGTGTGAGTGGACAGGAGAACAGTGTGGCTAACGCGACAGGGGAACTGTCATGGATAAAGTGTAACAGACGCTATCATGGCTCATGTCTAGATGTGCCCTGAGAAAGCCTCATGCAGTCATAGGTGGGGCTTTTTCAGAGGCTGCTGGATCTGAAGTGTATCGTGATGCTGGGATTAAGGCTGTGTGCTTGCTGACTCAGTCCACTGATTGCTTTGGCACTGCCCTAAGCCCAGCAGCCTAGATAGAGTATCAGAGGGGGCAGAAAGAAGCTGCCAAGGCCCACGCTTGTTTTGCTATCTTCTGCCTGCCATGAGCTGCTTGTCCTCTGCGACGCTTGTCTGCCATGCCACCCTGCTCCTTGGAGCCAGGAGCATTTTGAAAAAGAAAGATAAATATAAGGTAGTCTTTTGAGATATAATTCACATGCCAGACAATTGATGTGGTCAAAGTATACAATTAAGTGGTTTTTGTTATATTCAACCATTTTTAATTACAGAACATTTCATTATTTCATTCAATAAACGTATACTAGGTGGGTGCGGTGGCCCATGCCTGTAATCCTAGCACTTAGGAGGCTGAGGCAAGAGGATCATAAGTTCAAGCCTGGGCTATATAGTGAATTCAAGGTCAGTCTGGACTACACAGCAAGACTCTGCCTCAAGTAAAGAATTAAGTAAATGAATAAATAATGAAAAAAGAAAATGAATAAATAATGAAAAAAGAAACTCATATATATAATATATAAAATTATATATATAATTTTTTCCCATGGAAAGGACCAAGAAGAATGCACACCAAACTATTCATGGTGGCTCCTATTCACTGTGGCACAAAAGAGGATTTATATATTTTGTTTAAAAAGAATAATAACAGGTCAGGTGTGGTGGTGCACACCTGTGATTCCAGCACTTGGGAGGCTGACGCAGGAGGATCACCATAAATTCAAGGCCAGCGTGACTACATAGTGAGACCTTGTCTCAAAAACCATCGAAATGAAACAAAACAAACAAAGCTGGGCATGATGGTGCATGCCTATAACCCCAGAATTCAGGAGGCTGAGGCTGGAGGATCACCTGGAATTGAAGGCCAGCCTGAACTACTGGCCATATCTCAATCAATTAATCAATCAATTAATCAATCACTAAAAATACTTTGTTCTGCATACCACACTTGAATCAACTGGGAAACTATCTCTATATTACTTGTATTATAAAACACATACACAAGTGTTATGGTTTATACATTGTGTCAACTTGCAGAGTCTAGAGGTTTGGCTGAGTGACTCAGCAGGAAGCCAAGGTGCTTGCTTTGTACACATCTTGAGCCTGTGGAAGAGGAAAGCATGGAGACTGTGTGAGAGCTATGCGCCCTCTGGGTGGGGGTAGGCTGTTTACAATGTAAGGGAGATAAAAAGAAGCTCCTTGCATGCTATTCCTCCTCCTTTTGCTCTTGTGGTTTTTGCTGTGTTCTGCCATCATGAATGCTTGCCCTCTGCCATGCGCCACTCTGCCTTTGAGCCAGCCAAGTATGGCCTGAAACCTCCACAAACAGTAAGCTAAATAAACCTTTCCTTCATTCATATCGGGCAGTGGATATTTTTGTCTCAGCAAGGATAGAAAGGTAACCAAGAGAACAAGTTAGTCACATGTTCAGCAAAAACACTGTACAGGGTTGCAGAGGAATGGAAACAGGAAATACCCAGCAAAATGTCCTCCCAAAGCCTCATGTGGTCATAGGTAGGGCTTTATCTAGTGTGTGAAGCTGAAATTGATTCAGGGTGCACCACTAAGATCAAGGGCACTAGGACTAAGTTGTGCATGCTGCCCACCCTTAGTCGTTGAGGTAATGTATAAGGGATAGAAAGTGCTGTGATCATCCCCTGTTGCTTTGCAATCTTCAGCCCACCATGAACCGTTTCTCCTCTGCAATGCCTGTCTGCCATGCCATCCTGCCTTGGAGCCAGCCAGTTACAGACTGAAACCTCTGTGAACTATGAGCCAAATAAACCTTTTCCTCTTTGACTTTGGGTGTCAGGTATTTTGTCTCAGCAATGAGAGGAAAATAACTAAGACAGATATCGAGTGTCTATAAAATAATATAATTTTTCTTTTTATGAACATTTATGGCATCAATTTAATTTCTAGGTAACCATACCTGATCAACTGAAAAGCAACAACCTGGGAGAAATAAATGTAACTTGGCTTTTGAGTATTTCTTATATAATATTAATTTAATTCAAAGTTAAGGGCTGGGGATACAGGTCAGCGGCACAAGCTCCTGCCTGGCAAGGCAAGGTCCTGAGTTTGATTCCCAGTACCAAGAAAAAGGCATTGTAATTCAACATTAAACTAAATTCACTTGCCTGGCAAGCACAAGGCCCTGGGTTCAATTCCTGTTCCAAAACAAAAACAAAAACTAAACCATTATCTCCTATGAAATCATGCAGTAACAGTAAAATATTGATGACTGAGGAAGTTGCCCATGAGTTTCTAACAAAATATATTTTGAGCTGGGTGTGTCGGCACTTGGAAGCCTGAGGGTGGAGGATCTTGAGTTCAGGGCCAGCCTGGACTATGGATAAAACTGTCTCAAAGAAAAAAAATTTAAACATAGACATTCATGGTGGCACATGCCTGTAATTCCAGTTCCCTGGGAGGCTAAGGAAGGAGGATCGCTGTGAGTTCGAGGCAGTCTGGATTATATAGTGAGTGCAAAGCCAGCCCAGACGATATATTGAGACACTTTCTCAAAGAAAGAAAGAAAAAAAAAGAGATTCAATCACTGTTTTTTTTTTTTTTTTTTTTTTTTTTGTCATTTTGAGACAGGATCTTGCTCTGCAGTTCAGGCTGGCCTTGAGCTCACTTTGTAGTACAGGCTGGTCTCATACATCGCAATGATCTTCCTGCTTCAGCCTCCCCAGTGCTGGGATTACAGGCATGTGCCACCATGCTGAGCATCAATCACTTCTTATTGAAAATTAATGGGAAACTTTTCCCCTGGGCCCTGGCTTTTCTACTTATATATAAGGAGGTAGAAGTAATATTTCAAAGTAAAACTCAGCCAGTTTCTAAGTTCCTCATTCTTTATTTGGCACAGGTCAGACACAGAGCCTCGCTCACCCTTTATTTCATGACAATTCCCCCGTCACCTTACCCGTATCACTTTCCTTCTTCCCATTCAGCCACAATGACTCCACTCGGAGACTCCGTGCAGTCCATGTTTTCAATCTGGGAGTTGCTCTGATGGTGAAAATTTCTCCACTGCTTTTTCTCTTATATTTTCCAAAATGAGCTCTCTTTGACTCTGAGCTTCAACCGCCCTGAGCATGTTACAGGGGGAGGTGGGATATCTGCTTTTAAAAACCTGGCATTGTCCCCTTGAAGTTGCTTTCTGTCTGGGGTGGCCTCATGGTCTGATGCTCCTCCTCATGGTCTGATCCTCCTCCTCAGTTCCTGCACCAGCTCATACTGTCAGCTTGACCCTAAGCTGGAGAATAAGTATTTCTGCCTGAAACCACAGAAGGTACCCACAGTTCACTCTGCCTTCAAAGACATGCTGAAATCATTTGTCTCTCTGCCTTCGCATGAGCCAAACTACAAGTGGTTCCAATTTTCAACTAGTGGCAGAAACCATAAGCTGAGGAAGCAAGTGTTTCCATAAACTGCGGAAGGAAATGCTCTTCTGCTACCTGTGAAAAGCCCAACTTGGCGATACCATTGACCTTTGACTTTCTTTCTTAGGAACCCAGATGGAAAGGATTCATTGCTTCTATGCTGGCTACTGAAGACTAGGGTAGCTTTTTTAGGGTGCAACCCTACTAGCAGCACTATTAGGGTCCAATTTCTTCAATATATCAAATGGCATTGGTTTTCAGATATCTTCCCCATATGTTTTAGAGGCACATGTGAGTTGATTTCCAAGAATTTCATCCAGGTTATTTGTTCTACTGGTTTAGTTTCCCATAACTATTAAGATGATTCAATGGACAGATCGTAGCCATCAGTTCTATTACTTTAGAAATCTGTGTGTCAGTTGATGACAGCAAAATGCCCCAATATGTCTCAAATTAACATGGCCTTCTGCACTAGCACAGAGAATATATTTCTGGTGGTAGGAACATGAACTCTGTAGTTCCTTTTGAAATGCTGTTCTAGTTCTGTAAGGTGGCAGATTTTACTTCAAATTTTTTACCTGCTCTGAAATGCACACCGTTTCTTCCAGCTTTCCACCATTCAACTGTCCATCAGTTCTCTCTGTGGTGACACAGTTAGGTCTTGGTACCAACGTGTCCCGCTCCATTCCCTAACTGCCTACTGATCTTTACTCATTTCTTCAAAGCTGCCCTCAGACCCTGTAAAGTCCCATTTTTTAGGGTCAGCATATTTTTCCTTTATTTTTCTGTGGCAGATTTAGCACCATCTCTCTTACACATATTTTTTAGCCACTATGGTTCAAAAGTGTCTCCCAGGACACAAACTAAATGAGAAAAAAATAGTGTACAGAGGTAGTACTTGGGAGGCTGAGGCACAGGGCATTGCCACAAGTTCAAGGCCAGCCTGTGCTACATGGTGAGTTCAGGGCCAGCCTAAATTACACAGTGAGACTCTGTCTTAAACCGCACCTCCCCCCAAAAAAAAGAAGAAAAAGAAGAAAACCAAAGTAGCAGCTTCACCACTCCCAGCCTGGGTCAGGCTGTGCTCATCTTATCTGGATCATCGCAGTGGTGTCCTGATGGGTCTCTCTGCATCTGCCCTTGCCTACATTAGTCCTTCTCAGAAAGAAGTCAGAGTGATCTTGAAAAAGTCAGGTCACCACTCTGGTTCAAAATCCTCCAGTGGTTTCACTTTCAGTTTCTTCAAGTTTTTGTCAAAATGTCACCTTAATGATGAGGTTGTATTCAACCAAGTAAAATAGCACCTTCCCCACTCTTCCCCGGAAGCAGGCTCCCAAGTCCTCTATCCTACCCTTTCCATCTCTGTAGCACCTACCTGCATAACATGTGGCAGAATGCATTTTCCAGGTTGTAGATGGATTTCCCATTCTGCATGTTTTTCTTACGATGTGATATGTCTGCTACTCCCTTCCTGTGTGTGGGGTCTACATTCCCCACCTCCATGAACAAAGCAGGCCTGTAACTGGGGTGGAAAGGATGCTATGTGACTTATGAGACTAGGTCACAAAAAGCCATAAATCTCTGATGGTCTTCTTGGGGAACTCACCACTGATACGAGGATGCACAGGCCACTTGGAGAAGCCACTTGTAAATATTCTAGCCAACAGCTCCAGTGCTGTGGCCCAAGCCAACAGTTTACGTCTACTAGACACATAAGGAAGTTTTTGAGGTAAATCAGCACCAGCGCATGAAAGACTCCAAAAGAGAACCCTTTTGCTTAGCCTTATCACCTCCCAGAATCATGACAGATAATGAAATTGTTTACAGCCAATGAATTTTGGAGCTGTTTGCTATTTAACAATAGATATTGGAACAGTCTATTTCTGTGTGTATCTTTGTCTCTTTCCCTTTTGAGTTCAGGGATCTTACTTCTTTGTTGCTGTATTCCCAGCACCCAGAACAGCGCCTGGTACACAAATACTCAATAAACGTTGAATGAATGCACGGTGTATTTTCAGCATGATGTGCTGATGGTGTTTGTTCACCACAACATGGCACAGTATGCTGGGCTAGACCTCACTGGCTGAGAGCATAAATCTGCTTATTACAGCATGGGAAAATATGTGGGATCTTTCTGGGGTAAATAACATATGTAACATGTATAACTACATGCAAAAATATAATGAATTACAATAATCACTGCCAGGACATCATAAATAAGATCAAAGTTTCACGAAGACTTTGTCTTTGGTGATTCCATAATCCTACTATGGGTTTTTTCAGGTCTAGCCTAGAAAGGCTTTAGAAGTATTTTCAGAAAGAGAAGTGACTCTTTAGATTAAAATAATGAAGGTATCTCTAAGAACGTTTAGTTGGAAGCATTCTCCTGTCTCTGGGATAAAAAAAGGATGAAAACGGGTGGTGATGATGTGTGTGCTCACACACAAGTACAACGTGGACTGGCTTGTCTGAGATTGGTGGTGTAAACGGAATAAATATGGTGCTGATCTCTCCATTCTTGCACCATGTACAGTAGCTTGATTTAGAATTTGATTTAGAGCAAATATCTCACAAAAATATTAACAATATATTATCTCAGGAGGCAATAAAGAGCAAAATTTCTTAGCTATCTGGAGGTTAGTTTTTGTTTGTGTGGAGAGATAATGGGTGGCCAGTCTACAATTAACTAATCAATTTCTTGGGGGCAATACATCTTGGCCTTGACCGAATCAAACAACACAGGCATGTGGTATTCACAACGCTCTCAAAGTTCTCATTACAAAACCCTTTTTATTTTTTTGATGCTAGGGAATGAACCCAGGGGTTCCCTAGCTACACACACTACCACTAAACTACTGTACATCCCCACTCCCAAGAGGCATCTTGAACCATGTGCAAAGTCTTTCCAGAATCAACAAAGGGTTTGAGGGTAAATATGGTTTTACCAAGTGCTTCACTTAAAACCACTGTCACAAGGTTACGTGGCCAAGCGACCCTCGAAGAAGAGCGAGTGGGAGCTTGCTTCGTTGCTTTGTTCCAATGACAATTGGTATTACTGGGCTTCATCATCAGGCCTGTGACATTAAGTTCCCCTGCTTGGTTGTAAGCCTTGAGTGCAAAGTAGGGAGACTACCAAAATTCCCCTGGAAAATCAAGTCAAGTACATTGGAGACTATTTTCCTTGGAAATGCCATTTTTCTCACCAAAATTTACATATTGCTTCTGAAGCTAATTATTATTTTTTCCATTTAGGATTTATTTATTTATTTATTTATTTGCAGGCCCAATCAAACTTGACTAGAAAAGAAGCTCGAGCAGGGGTTAGGATGAGCCCATGACGTGTCACGTGCTCCAACCAATTGAAAGACCACGAAAGGGGGAGGGCGGAAGTGACGAGCCGTATCCCTCCGCGGGGCGAGAGGGTCGGTGGGGGGAGTCAGCGTCTCTCTCCCCCGCGCCAGCTCCCGTACACGGAGCCGCATTCCTTGGCCCCCCCCCACCCCCTCCCTCGGGGCCCCCCCGCCCCCCTCGGGAAAAAAATCCACCCCAAATCACTCGAACCCGAGGGAGGCTTCCTTTCGCCCTCGGGGAGACGAGCTTCCAACGGTTGCCTCCTCTTCGTCTCCCCGCAAGCCCCCGTCCCCTCCCCTGCTCCCACCCCCTTCTCCCGGCGCCGGGTGCAAGGTCCCTTTAAGGCGACGGCGCCTTCCTCGGGTCAGACTACCGGCGGCGACGACCACGGGAGGTGAGTGAGCGAACGAGCCTCTGCTCTCCCCACCCCCTTTTCCCGGGGGTTCCGTTATCTTTTCGCTCGGCGAGGCGTTACGAGGCGAGACAATGAGCGGGGGATGGGGCGGGTGCGCGCGAGGGTCGGGGCGGGGGGCTGGCGGCGCGCGCCCTCGCCCACGGCGAGCGGCGGCGCGGGCCGCGGGGTGGCGGTCGTGGGGTGCAGCGCGCGGACGCGGGTGTGCGAATGCGTGCGCCTCGGACCGCGGGAGCCGCGCGGAGGGCCGGCGGCGGCCCCTGTCTGCCGGCCGCCCCCGCCCCCCGCCTGCCCGCCGCCCGCCGCGGCGCGCGCGCGCGCGCGCGCACGCACTCGGGCCCCACGGCCCCACACACACCCGACGTCCACACGCACGCCCGGCGCGGGGCGTCTCGGCGGAGCGGGCGGCGCGGTCGCGGGCGGCGGCCAGCTGGGGCGGGGGCGGGGGGCGGGAGGCGGGGGGTGGCGGCCGGCGCCCGGGTGGGGTTCCCGCCCCCGCGCGGCATGGCGTGGGGCGCTCGTTTTGAGCGGCAGGAGGAAGAACGAGCGATTGCTTAGCAGATCCCTTGTGTTATGTAATCCCCGTTCCGCCTCCCAGTACAGCTCACGCCAGAGTGCCTCGCAGCTAGTTTCCAAAGTCTCCTCCCTCGGCCCCAGATTTCTTCAGGGATGGAGCATTGATTTATGGAAGGGGATGGGGCAGAGCATCTTATTTTCTCGTGATTATGTCCTGCCGCGGTGGGCGCCATGTTTATCCCAAGGACTATTTTCTCTGTATTCTTGGCACCTACTATAAAGGGATAATGTCACTGAGTCACCTGCTTTACCTCCTTTCTAAATGTTGGCCTGATTTCCACTCACGCCGGACGTGGGATTCCTTCACACTGCACATTTCTCAACTCACCCGTTTTGGACCTTCTTTATCAGAAATAGGTACAGTTGTGTTGGTCCAATCATGCTCAATGTGAAGATTGAGCTACACTTGAATTGTGCTATCACAATAGTGCCTGCCTCTTCACATTCCCTGATGTTGGTTGTTACCATGAGCTCACAACAAAAATGGGGCTTTACTTTTAAAGGAATCTTCTCAAACTGATGAAGAAGAAACGGATAAATAGTGAATTTTCAATGCACCAGTGCTCTTTTCCTGGGAGCTTGAACTCTCCAGTTGGAGAGCAGAACTACTTAGGGTTCTTAGTTTCATAATGGTTCTTAACTTAAGAGTGTGTAAAGAGACTTTGGAGATTGTTAAGCCTGCAGTTTTGGGACCTCATACCCAAAACTGCTGATTAAGGTAACCATCAATTTATAGGTTACGAATTGGTTTCATATAAAGGTGTGCAAAGTATGATGTTAAAACAAATGGCAGGTTGTACCCTTGATTCGCCCCCCACCCCCCCTTATATTGGTGGTGTATCAAACTTTAGAGACAGGATTTTGGTAGGCTTTTCACTGGGGGAATGAATAATTGAGGAATTCCTAGCAGTTCACAAAGGTGTGGCCAGCTGACGCCAGGGGGCCCTCCTCAAACACTTTCTTGGGAATGTTGAGGTCATAGCCAATTTAAAAATACCGTAATAAGACCCCCGACCCCTTTTTAAACTGACTTTTCCACTGATAGAAGTTAAGGCTGGGGATCTACTACAGGGAGTGCCTTAGCAAGAAGCAAGGCTGTGGTACCAGACTCTATTGTGCTTACTTGAAAATGTTCTTGAGGAAGCAGTAAGAGCTATTAGTATAATTAAATCTTAGCTTTTGAGTACATCTTTGTAATTTTTAAGAATCTGTGATGTTAGCTGGATGTGATGGTGCATGTATGTGCACGCCTTTAATCCCAACACTTGGGAGGCTTGGGCAGAAGGACCATCGTGAGTTTAAGGCCAGCCTGTACTGCATTGTGAGACCCTGGCTCAAAAAACCCCAAGAGAATCCATGGTGAAATCAGAAGTATGCATAAAACATTTATGCCGTCTCTGCAGTTATGGTTGTTATGAAGGAAAACATTTGTAACATTGAGTTGCAAGCTGTTTATTTTGTGGAGCAGCATTTTTACATGAAAGGACTGACTGCAGGTTTTCACACCTGATATTTGATAGGATTTTTTCTTGAAAGTGAAGTGAATTTTTCACTGCTAGAACAATCGACAGTATTTATTGTTTGTGAAAAAATTTAAGTGAAAATTAGGATTTCTTAGAAGTTGACAGATCGACTTTATGGCTTTCCAATATTTTTCTTACATGATCAGTAGTTAGTAGCCATGGTTTAACATATTGTATAATGAAATATGTCACTTGAAAGACATTTTCCAAATGACCAATGTATGGTGTTGCAAATGATCCTTTCAAAATAATAGTTACACTAATAGATTTTTTTCTGGCTTTTTGTTTGCTTTTGTTGTTTTGAGTCCATCTCACTGCACTGGCCTTCAATTTGCTAGATAGGTCAAACTGGTTTTGAACTTGTAGTTCCTCTGGCTTCAGCCTTGTTAGTGTTGGAATTACAAGTGTGTGCTACAGTGCTTGACAACAGTGGATTTTTTTTTTTTTAAGTATAACGATGGCTTATTTGGAAAAAGATGGACAAAAAGAAGTATAGACGGCTGTCACGGGATGATGGGGGCGTCAGACCTGAAGACGACACCGGCGGATTTTAATGTAACAGAATAGAGACAGTTCATTGATGTTTTTTAGATGCAAAACTGTGTGCTCAAGGCAGCACATACACTAAAGAAACTATAATTTCAGTATTCATAAATATCCGTTGTTATTGGGAAAGTTTGTTAAAATATTTTTCTCTTCTACGGTCATCTTTTTAAGGTCACATCCTTCTTATATACTTAACAGTTTATAGCAACAGGGTGGATGAAGAAGTAGCGATGAGACTGCAGCTGCCTCTGGTTAAGCTAGACACAAGTATTTATAAGCGTGAAAAACAGTATTTTCGAGGAAAATAGTCCCTTTGTATTGTAAATGTTACTTACGTTAGCATATAATGGGTGTGTTTTTAGGTATATTGACAAATATTTAAAATGTTTTTCCAATTTCTAATGTTGTGAATGTGAAAAGTTACGCACACAAATAAAAAAACTTTGGATTTATTCATTTACTTTAATTTACCGAGGACTACTCGTAGAACCTTTGCACTGTGCTGCATCCTCAGGCATTTCTTTATTTTTTAGTCCGGGGCTCGCGCAATTGCCGAGGCTAAGTCCAACCTTGAGATTCTTGTCTCAGCCTTCCAAAAGGCTGGGATTATGGGCATGTGCCGTCATATCCAACTTAAAGGCTGTCATTTTAAGAGACCCCAAAAATTTCACAATTGAAAACCAAAAAAATTGGAAAGTCATTGGGTTTGTCCTATGCTTCTGCTTTTCAGATCATCCAAGTCTGTCTTCGTTTACCATCTGCTAAAGAATTTACAAATATTGGTTGGAATTAATAATGGAAGAAGCAGTAATGCTGGGAGGATTTGTAGAACAAAGGGCTTGGTTTGAGTCCTGGCTGGGATTATTTACTAACTGTAGCTTTGGGGAAGTTACTTGGTCTCTAAACTTAATGTTTTGACAGAGGCATATAATTGTGAGAATTCATTGAGGTAATGAAT
>PVLD010018506.1:0-38806 GCA_004027595.1 Dinomys branickii | reverse complement strand
TTTTTCCCATTCTACAGGTTGTGTCTTCACTCTTTCGGTGGTTTTTTTTTGCTTTGGATATGCTTTTTAATTTGATCTGATCCTGTTTGTTGATTCTTGTTGTTATTTCTTGTGCAATCTGGGCTTTGTTGAGAAAGTCTTTACTTATACCTAGTCTTCAAGAGTTTTACCTATTTTGTCTTCTAGCAGATTGTGTTCTCATGTTTATATCTTTAATCCATTTTGACTTTAGTTACTATATAGTGAGAAACATGGTTCTAGGTTCAATCTTTGGCAAATGGAAAGCTAGTTTTCTGAGTACCATCTATTGAAGGGGCTATTTTTCTCTAGCAAAGGAATTTGGCCCCCTTTGTCAGAGATAATATAGATGAATGTGCTTTGATTTCATTCTGTATCTTCTATTCTACTGCACTGATCCATAAGATTTTCTTTTAACAATATCATTATGGCTTTATAGTACAACTTAAGCTCTGAGATTATGATGCCCCAGCCTTTTCCTTGTTGCCAAGAATTGTTCTTGCTATTCCAGGTTACTTTTGGTTCCACACGAATTTTAGGGTTGCTTCTTAGTAATAATGCTCTATATGGATGGTCTCAATTCCCAATCAAAAGGCACAGATTGCCAGAACAGAACAAGAAGGAAAACTCAACAATATGTAGTATACAAGAAACATATTTAATTTGAAGAGATGAAGATTAAAAATTAAAAGATGAAAGTAATAGTTTATGCAATGGGAACTAAGAAAAGAATGAGAGGTCCTCTCCTAATTTCAGACAAAGTAGATTTCAAGCTAAGACTGATCAAAAGAGACAAATTAGGTTACTACATATTGGTTAATGAGAAATTAAATAGAAATTAAAAGTTAAGAATTATAAACATACACACACCAAATACAAGCACCCTAACACTAATGGATGGAAAAAATAAGATAAATACACATAAAATTGTAATGGGGGACCTTAGTGTCCCACTGTCTCAAATGGACAGATCTTCTAGACAAAAAAATTAACAAAGAAATATCAGAGCTGAACTAAATCTTTGAACATACATACTTAGTAGATATCTATAGAGTGTTTCATCCAACAATAAAAGATTACACATTCTTCTCAGCATCGAATGTCATGTTCTCCAAAATGGACACATACTTGTGTATAAAGTATGCTTAAGTAAGTGAAAAATAACTGAAATTATCCCGTCTGTATTATTGGTTCATAGTGCAATGAATGTAGAAATCAATGGCAAAAGACACCATGGAAACTATGCAAATACATGGAAATTAAATAATACCTTCTTCAACAATTAATAGGACATAGATTAAATTAAATAAGAAATTTGACAATTTCTACAATCAAATAATAGTACAAGTATGACATATGAAAGCAGTTCTACGAGTATTTATAGTGATGAATTCCCTCTTGAGAAAAACAGAATGAACTCAAGTAAATAACCTCATGATGCACCTTGAGGAAGGAAATTATAAAGATCAAGGCAGAAATTAATGAAATTGAGACAAAATATACAAGGACTAAATAAATCAAAGAGTAGGTTTTTCAGGGCTGGGGATATAGCTCAGTGGAATAAGCGCCTGCCTAGCTAGTAAGCACAGGGTCCTCAGTTTGATCCCTAGTACCACCAAAAAAAAAAAAAAGTAGGTTCTTAAAAGATTAAATGAAACACGCAAATCCTTAGCCAATCTTATGAAAATAAGAGAAGAAAAGATCCAGGTCCGTGCAATGAAAAATGAAAAGATCAAAAGCGCAATGGATTCTGAAAAATCCACAAGGATTATTGGTAACTACTTTGACAAACTGCACTCTAATAAATTGAAAAATTCAGAAGAAATGGAAAAATTCCTAGGATTGTTTTCTCTAGTTCTGCAAGGAATGCTATTGGTATTTTGATTGAGAGTGTATTAAATCTATATAACAGTTTTGGAAGTATGACCATTTTGATTATATTTGTTCTGCTTATCTAGAAACAGAGGATATCCTTTCATTTTATATTCTCTTTAATCTCCTTTTTGAGAGTGTTATACTTTTCATCATAGAGGTCTTTCATTTCCTTCATTAGGTGAATTCATAAGTGTTTCATTTTTCTTTATCCTATTATGAAAGATATTTTTCCCTACTTTCTCTCCCTGTGAGTTTGTTATAGGTGTACAGGAGTGCTATGGATTTTTCAATGTTGACTTTGTGTCGTACTATGCTAGTAATTTGATTATTAGTTCTAGGAGGCTGTTCATGGAGTTTTGGGGTCTTCTGTGTAGAGAAACTTAAAATCTGCAAATAATGATAATTTCATCTCTTCCTTCACTATCCTTATTCATTTATTTTTTCTCTTCTTCAATTACTCTATGTAATATTTTGAGAACTATATCTAACAGAACTGGTAATAGTATATATCCTTGTTCCTGACTTTAGAAGGAAATCATTCAGCCTCTTTCCATTTAGTATGATGATGACCACCGGTTTGTTAGAGATGGCTTTTATCAGATTGAGGTAAAGACCCTGTATTCCTGTTTTGTTTAGTGTTGTTATCATGAATAAATGTGGGATTTTGTTGGCTTTTCAGGCTTTAGGGTTTTATTCCTTTTTTTTCTTTTTTCCTTCTTTTGTTATTCATTTTATTCTTTTTTCTTTGACTTTATTTTATTAATTTTATGTCATTCTATTGATTTTCTTTTATATTTTAATTGGATATTTTATGTCACATGTCTCTGCTTTTCTTCTTTCTTCTCTTTGTCAGATTTTATTTCTTTTATTTCCCCTTCCACACCCTGTCTTTTTTATTACTGCTTTTATGCTTTTTTAAATTTTTAGATATTTAGTTGACTAGAAATAGATATTTCTATGATATTATCATTGAAATTTTTGCTATCGTTAATGGTGGTATATAGGCATTCATGACAAACCTACTGACAACATCATTTTAAATGGGAAAGAATGGAAAGATTTTCCTCTACAATCAGGAAGAAGGCAAGGATGTCTATTCTCTCCACTCCTATTCAATACAGAACCCAAAACTTCAGGTAGAATAAGCAGGCAATAATAAGAAAAAAATCTGTATGTGTAGGAAATAAACTCAACTATCATTATTCACAGATGATAAGAACATCTACGTAGAAGACCCAGAAAATTCCACCAAACGAATCTCAGAATTAATGAAAAGCATTCAGCAAGCCAGCAGAGCACAAAATCAATACATAAAAATAAAAAGATAACAAAGCCACTGGGAAACAAATTATAAAAACATTACCATTCACAGTAGCTTCAAAAAATTAAATACTTAAGGATAAAACTCATGAAGAAGAGAAGAACCTCTAACGAGAACAATCATTCTCTGAAAGAGGAGAATGAAGGGGATGACAGACACTGGAAAGCTACCCTTTATTCCTGGATATGCAGGGCCAGTATTGTCAAAATGTTCATACTGTCCAATGTGATATACAGATTTGTGAAAGTTAACTGATTATATCAATTTTCCATTTGTATTTTCTCATCTGAGAAGTGCATATTCATCTCAGATGCCCATTTTTGGATTGAGTCTTTAAATTTGAGGGGTCTGATTTTTTTCAATTCTTTATATATTCTACATATAAATCTTTCTCTGAAGGACAACTGGCTAAATTTTTTTCCCACTCTGTGGGCTGTCTTATCAGTCTGCTCATGATTTATTTTGCTGTAAAAAACTTTTTAATAAGATGAGATCCCAATTGTTGATTCTTTGAGTTATTTCCCATGCAGTTTAAGGTTTCTTGATGAAGTCTGTGCCTACACCTATATTTTCAAGATTTCTACCTACTTTCTCTTCAGATTTACTCTTTCTAGTGTACCATTTTAATCTTTGATCCACTTTTACTTTAGTTTAGTTCATGGTAATAGACATGGGTCTAGTTTTAGTCTTTGGCATGTAGACAGCAAGACTTACCAGCAATATTTATTAAAGTAACCCTCTTCCAGTGAACATGTTTGGCTCCTTCATCAAAGATTAAGGTAGCGGAGTATGTTTGGAGTTGTGTCTGTACCTTCTATTCTGGTCCAGTGATCCTTGGTCTGTTTCTTGCAGTACCATACTGATTTTATCATAGTAGCTTTGTAGTATAGTTTCAAATCAGGGATTGTGATGCCTCCTGACTTACCTTTGTTGCCCAGAACTGCTTTTGCTATTCTAGGTCTCTTCTGGTACTAAATGAATTTTAGGAAATTTTTCTGTAGTTCTGTGATGTATGTTAATGGTATTTTGGTTGCAGTTGCATTAAATCTGTATAACAGCTTTGGGAGTATAGCCATTATGGGAGTATAGACATTCAGGAGTATTTTCTTTATGTTGGTTCTTCCTATCTATGTGCAAGAGATATCATTCAATTTACTGATATCCACTTCAATTTACTTTTTCAGAGTACCATAATTTTCAGTATATGGATTTTTAAAATTTTTTGTTAGATTGATTCCTAAATATTACATTGATGGTTATATATTGGCAAATATTTGTCATGTTGTTTTCCTAGAGTTGGTTTCCTGCTTTTTTCCTCTGCTTAATTGCTTGCCTTGCCTGCTGATTTCTTTCTGTTGCTGTTTTTGGAATTGTGGTCATTTTTATCTCGGTCTAGAATATCTTTCCATACTCCTAGTAGGACTGATGCGGTGGTCATGAAGTTCTTCAGTTGTTCTTTGTCCTGGAAGTATCTAATCCCCATTACTTTTAAAAGTTAGTTTCACAGGGTATATCAGTCTGGGTTGGAAGTTGTTTTCTTTCAGGACTTGAAATATTTCACTGTAAAGTTTTCTCGATTTGAGTGTTTGTGTTGAGAAGTCTGCTGTGATTCTGGTGGGCTTTCCTTTATAGATGATCTTTTCTCTAACAGTTTTTAATATTCTGTTCTTCTGATGAATTTCTGTTATCTCGATTATTATGTGTGGCTGGAGATTTATTTTGTTCATAGATATTTGAAGTTTTGTGTGCCTGATGTCCAACTTGGTTCCCATGTTCAGGAACTTTTCTGCCATTTCTTCTGCAAATAGTCTTTTATGTTACTTGTGTTGACTCATTTTTTCATTAACAGCTATCATTCTTATATTGTTTTCTTTGCAGTGTTTTGCAGCTTTGAACTTTTATTTCTTGATCCCTTGTTATTTTAAAGAGATCTTTCCTGTCACGATCACTAGTCATGACCCTGTCTTGAAGGTCTGAAGGTCCATCTTCAGCTTCCTTCAAGGAGTTTTGCAACTTTCAATGGAATTTTTAATTTCCTATATATACGTTTGAATCCATTTCATGCCTTCTGTTTCTTTCCTATATTGATCATTCAGTTTTCTTCCTCCTCCTACCGTCATCTATTTTTTAATCTATCCCTACTGTATATTTGCCAAGAAATTCATTTATGAATGCTGAAATTGCTTTTTTATCTATGAGTTTACTTCTGACCTTATTTCCTCTATAACCCCATGGATTTGTTTCTTTACTTCATTTGCTATCACTTTGGAAATGTCAGGTGGGTGTCTTCCATTTTCCCCTATCTTATTGTTTCTTGGATTTGTTCTGGTTGGGCTTAAAGTCTGAGATTGCATCTTGTTTCTGTATCTTATCATTTTCTATTTTAAAAGTTTTATTTTCTGTGTTTATCCTTGTAAGTTTTTGTAGTAGGTAGCTATATCAGTAGTATCAAGTGCTCTCTAGGAAAGGACTGTTCCTTGGGGATGTCTCCTGGGCAGTAGGTTCTTGCCTTATGTCTGTCCCAAGATCATACCTTCCCAGTTAATTAAAAGTTCAATGTTTGTATCAGCTTGGCTCAAGGCCCAGTTGTTTGGTGTTGGCTGCAAGGGGGAACAACTGATTACAATAGGTATAACATCCTAGCTAACATAGTATAATTAGCAATAACAATAGCATCAAGCACAGTTTAGAAACTAACAAACTGGTAGTTATTAATTTTGTATCTTTAATCATAAGAACAAAATCTACAATTATATCACAGAACCAATCATAAATTGGGATCTGGTATTCAAACCATTTCCCCTCAGTAGAGTGGTTTTACCCTGTTGTGGGAGATCTAAGATGGATAATGGATAAACAAAGATAAGTGATAAGAACTTAGAAGTGAGGCTGGATGACAAAGGATGATCACGCAAACTTTGGGAAGCTGAAGAAGAGATCAAAAGAGAAAGAATGAAGGAGTAAGCAAGAGTTTATCTGAACTTGGTCTCTGGGTTTGGGGGATGAGATCAGTTTTCTGCAGCTGGAGTTCTCTCCAGTCATTTAGAAAAGAGAAAAATATAAGAAATAAGAAAAGCAAAAAGAAAAAGGAAAAGAAAGAAAGAGAAAAAAAAAGGAGAGATTGAACAGGGGCAGCCTCACCCATCTGCGGTGGCAGCTTTCCATTGTGCATTTGTCTTTGTCTGCAAGCATGATGATGGTTCACATAAATTACCACCTGTTGTCTCCTGTTATTACGGCTGCTTCAGACTTTTCCAAGCTATGAGTCCCACCTGTCCATCTTGTTTATCCTTGTTGGGACCCTACTGTGTTGCTGACATTCCCGCTGGTCTCTGGGCCTTCCTGCATGGTTCACCTCAGCTGCAGCAGCAGCCAAGGGAGAGGTCATTCTCTGGACCGTCTCACGTGGTTCACCTGGGTCTCAGTAGGGGCAATGGCAATGGGAGGGGCCACCCTGCACCCACAGCCTATAATGTAACAGTTGTTACTATGAAACATTTCGAAGAAAATATAGCAGTAAAGATTTCAGCTTCAAGTGAGATAATTATTTCTTAGATATGAAAACAAAAAAACAAGTCACAAAAACAATATGGCTAAATTGAAACATACCAAAACTTAAAACTTTGGAATTGCAGAGCATAACTTCAATAAAGTGAAAAGATAATATTTGGGAATAATATACTGATAAGGAACTGGCAGATACATGAATATACACATAACTCTTGTAACTCAATAATTAAAACTCAGATAACCCAATTCAAAAATGTTTAAAGAATTTAAATTGATATTTTTAAAAAGGATATGCAAATTCCAATATGACTAAAGAAAGGTATACAAAAATCTTTTGTACTATTCTCACTATATTCCTCTATCAGATAAATGTAAATCAAACAATAATAAAACATCCCTTCTTATTCACTGTGATGGCTACTATTATAAACAAAAAAATACATACAAACAAATCTAATAAAATTATCAGTATTACTAGGGATGTAAAGAAACTGATTCCTTCATATATTGCTGTTTGCAATGTAAAATGATATATTCACTTTGGAATAATTTGGCCATTCTTCAAAATTTTGAACATACTATTACCATATGTAATATTTAATTTTACATGTCAACTTGACTGGGCCTGGACATGTACATGTATCTGGTAAACATTGTTTCTATGAAATGTTTCTAGATTACATTAGTGTTTGTATTATTAGGCCAAGTAAAGCATAGATCTTTATATGCCTCATCCACCTATTGATGTCCAACTTTCTCTGCCTGACTGCATGAACTGACATATCAATTTTCTGCTGTCACTAAAGTAGGACTTAAACTACCTTTAGTGATTCTGGATCTCTGGGCTTTGAACCCAGTATGGAATTTATACCATGGGATTTTCTTGGTCTCCAACTTGTAGACAACAGATTGTGATATATTTCAGCCTCTATTATATAGATCACATTCCTTATATTAAACTCTTTTAAATATTTTCTCTTTGTTTTACTTGCTCTACCATTCAAACACTAATCTACTTTAGCAGCACCTTCAAAAATACACTTAGAAATGTTTACTAGATATCCATGATATACATGTACCTACTGTTAAAGAAGAGTGAAAGAGACAGAGAGAGACAGAGAGAGAGAAACAGAGAGAGAGAGAGACAGAGAGAGAGACAGAGAGAGGGAGAGAGGAGTGTAAATTCAACGCTACTTTAAGTGTCAGTTGCAGATAGGGATGCTGTTTGGAAGCTTTGACCAGACCTAGTAGGAGAATCATGCAAACCCTTAGGATTTTTTAGAAAAATTGGTCCAGCCCTATAGGTGACCACACTCCTTTTGAGAGAGTAAAAGGTCTTCATCTGTGACTGTCCCTTGGTACTGACTTAATGTTTACCTTTGGTCGCTAGGTAGCCTTGAGACTTGAGCTTCCTTGAAATCATGGTGTGAATGGTATCTGACATACCAAAGCGTAAAGTCAGGCATGTGCCCTAGTACTATATCATCAAGTCAAACAAAGGTGGTATATATAGAGTTTGGCCCAAGTAGGCTGTGGAAGTACATCTATTACATGATGAAGTGCTAAGATATCCATGGTCCTGATTACTGTTTCCCTGATTTTTCTTTTCCAGCCTAAACCTATGTCTCATGATTTGCTGACATAGGAAGAAAATATTCAGAGTTTATTTACATATTATTTTGAATTTGTGTAGGCATTGTGTCCAGAGAATGGACAGCTATAGGAGTGCACCCCTTTTCTGGGCCATGTTAATGGGAAGTTGCAAAGAATACCTTATAGTGGGCCAAATTTTGGGTGGTGCATTGACTTTCTCACTTTTTTGGGAAAGAGAGATAACTAGAAGTAAAATTATATATAGATTTATGGATTATGATCAACAACTTATCCGGACTATCAGAAATTTGGAAGAAACAAAATTAGGAAATTACTTATAAGGAAATTCACAGAGAAGTATGTGGATAGATCTCTGCATGCATAAGTAATATGGTGATATTTGAAGGATTTTCATAATCAAGTGGATATGGTGACTCATTCAGACTCATTCTGAGGATGTAATTCAGCCTCTCCATAGTCAAACCTATCATTGCCCAATGGATTTATGAATAAAGTGTCTGTGATGGCAAGGATGGAGTTAATGCACAGATGGTGGGAGAGATGGATGGACTTCTACCCAAGAAGGCTGAGCAAGTTTTAACTATTGTTGAGTGCCCCATTTTCAAGTAGCAGAGATTAACCCTTAGTCCCAATATAGCACCATGCCCCAAGATGATTAGCCAACAAGCTGGTGATCTTTTGGAAGTATCTATAATGGAAACGAAACAGTTTTCTCTCACTGCAATAGACCTTTACTCTAGATACAGATTTTCCTCCAAGTATGTAGTTCTTTGGGCAGAAACATCATTCAGGGACTTACATAATGTCTTGTTGATCACTATGACCTTCCACACAGCATTGCTTCTTGTCCAGACACTTTCCATCAAAGGAACTGTATCAATGGGCCCCCCTCATTTGCTGATCTGATCATGTCCTCCAACTTCTTGAAACACCTGACTTAAAGGAATAGTGGAATGTCCTTTCAAAGCTGTAGTTACAGCATCCAATAGGTGGCAACGCCAATAAGACCGGAGCAACATTTTTCAGAAGGCTACCTATGCTTTAAATCAGCGTCCAGTGTTTGATACTGTTTCTCCTATTACCAGGATTAACATGTCCAAGGAATCGAGGGGTGGAAATTACTTATACAATTCACTATCATCCTTAATGATGCTTTGTCAAACTATTTTCTTCCTGTCTCCACAACTTCTTTTTCTGCTGGCCTATAGATCTTCACACCACAGAGATAATCACTCCCATTAGGAGATATAACAATGACCCCACTGTCCTGGAGATGAGGATGGTTACCTGGACACCTTTTGGTCTCCTGGTGACTCTGAACCAAGAAAGAGAGTTACTATAGTGGGTGGAGGATTCATTCAGACTAACAAGAGGAAACTGGGTTGCTATTCCACAAAGAAGGTAAAGAACTACACATTTAGAATACTAAGGATTTCATAAGTCATCTCTTAGTATTATCACGCCCTGTGATGAAGGTCAATGAAAACTTTAGAAAACCCAATTCAGGTGAGACTATTCGTTGCTCAAACCATTTGGGAAAGAAAGTTTGAAAGTTTGATTATAGTATCAAGTAGAGAATCTCAATAAACTGTGAGGCTTGTGGAAGGCAAAGTGAACAAGGAACGAGGATGATAGTTTTAAATACTCGCTGTTACCATATGACCAGTTACAAAAACAAGAACTATAGTTGTCGTGAGTATTTTCTCCTTGTGAGGTTGTTAGGAATATTATGTATGCCTTTTTAATCTATTGGTTCTGTTTCTCTAGAGAAACTTGACTAATATACCATATGACAGAGAATTTTCATTCTTAAACGTAAAAACCAACAAACTTGAAAATATGTCCACACAAAGGATTGTGTAACATTGCTTACTGTGACATCATTCATAAGAGCCAGAAGTGGAAACAATCTAAATATGCCTCAGCTGATTAATAGAATATATCTCCCAACAATGGGATAAAATATATCTCCAAACGATGAAACGTTATTCAGTAATAAGAAGTAATAAAGAACAGGTAGAAGACGACAGACAGGTGAATCTTGACACATTATACTTCATGAAGGAAGTCAGTCACAAAAATGCCACACTGTTTTGTGATTTTACTTGCATGAAATATATAGAGTAGACAAATCTGTAGAGACCAAAGATAGATAAAGCAGGGGTGGAAAGGGTAGGCATGGGGAGAAAATGCTATTGTACAGAACTTTCTTTTGGAGAGTGGTGAAAGTGTTCTAAAAAGATTATGGTGATGATTTCACACACTATTATTGCATTATACATTCTAATGTGTGAATTTAATGCAATGTGAATTATATTTCAATAGATGAGTTGCGTAAGGGAATTTTAAAGAATGGTAATTTGTCTGTAGCAGATGATGAAAGGTGAGGTTGCAAGGTGAGTAGTGAGAAAAACAATTGGGATTTCAGGATGCAGCTCGAAGTCGGTGGCATATGGAACTCGCTCTGATGACATCACTCTTCTTCCCACTGAATAATGAGTCAGTGAAGGCTTTGAGCAGGAGAGCAAATATAGTACAAGTAGTGCTAGAAAAGATTAATTCTGGCATGGTAGAGATTTTAGTGTAGATAGACATCTTTCTTACACTTGGAAATGCCATCATTATGGGCTAAAATTATTTCTCTCGTATTTTGTCAATATAACTTTTCTGAAGGAACCAACCTAACTGCTTTGCCATTTCTCATATTTAAACTGTGAATACCTTTCCTTATTCAATTCACCCCTCTACTGGAGGTCATTATTCCCTGACCTCTACTAATATTTTCAGGCCCAGTTTGAAACACATTTCTCTAGAAATTTCCCTGGGTGCTTTCCATTCGACTCTGATCATGTATCTACATCTTTCAATATACAGTATACTGCCTTCATCATGGACAATGATAATTGATAAATTTCCTTGCATATAATCATGATATATCTATATCTATATCTACATAATCTACATCTTTATTATCTATCTCTATATATATCAGGTACACAAATGCATAAATATTTGTACATATAATCAAATATGCACATTATTATTTTGACTTTGTTGAATGTGTCCTCTGCAGCCATAAAATAGTATTGAATGTCTAAACAGTTACTCAAAAATTCTGGCCAGTAAACTCCTTAGAGAAATTTATATTCTTTCAGTATACCCTTGTGGAATTAATTTGCCCCACCCTAATTCACTCATTGAAATTTTAATCTCTAGTGTGGTAGTAGTTAAGAAATGGGGTATTTGGAAGATAATTACATCATTAGAACTGAATCCTTATAAACAGAAGTGGGGGATCTCTCTGTCTCAGCAAGGAACAATGTAGCAGTCTGCAATCTGTAAATCAAAATTAGACCCTCATGAGACACTGGATTTGCTAATTCCTTGACCTTTGACTTCTTTATATCCAGTACTGCGAGGAATAGGATATGTTTTCTTTTAGTCATCCAATCTATGATATTCCATTATAGCAGCCCTAAATGACTAAGTCACCATCTTTCAAATCATTTAGCCAAATCTCATTGTTTTTCTATGACTTTTAATGGCTATGCTCTTTATTTTCAGAATATATGCTCTGTAATACACACTTCACAGATGGTTCTATTGTTAAAATAATATCAAAATACATCTTTCTGACTAACTTTCTCATTTCTGACATCTGATGACATAGTATATAGCAATAATGGTGATTTGGTGCTGACATGAACTTCCTGCAAGAGAAAAGTGGCATATCATTGGAACGTCATTGCAGGTTCAGATGTCTAAAAGCAAATATTAGACATAAGGGTTCTTGCTCAATATCTTGGTCTGTAAGTGTGTGTCACAGCTTACTCATTGCTGTCTGGTTTCATTAATATGCAATTTAAATTCGCAATTTGGCCCAAGGAGAAGGAACATCTATGAGTCAGGAGAATGGTCATTTTGGTTTCTGGACACGCAGGACATCCTTAAAAGATGGGTTTGATTTGTAGGAAAGAGCCTCTGGCTGACTTAAGACCAATGTGATGACACCCCAGACCTGAACATCATAAATAAAGTCTGCATGTAAAAAGCTCAGGAATGAACACAAATGATCATATTTCTCCTTTTGACCAAAAGATGAAAATGAAATGATTATAACCATTAATTCTATGACCAGCATCATCATAACTCTGAAGAGCATTTGGTTTCATTTAAAAAAGCACTTATGTTAAAACTTATGGGGCTTTAACTCTAGTTTAAAATTCTGGCTTTTACTATATATTTACTTTGGAACAATCAGTAGAAGCTTTCTGAGATTTGGTTCCAATTGCTTTACTAAACTTTGGAGAGTACTTATAAAGATCAAATGATAAGAATCTGGACAATTGAATTACAGAGTAAAATGTATATGGAGTTATTTTCTAAGATGTGGTTATTTTCTAAAATGAAAAATATCAAATAAAAATTAAAGAATGAAAAGGAATCTAAACATAAGTGGTGAAATATTTTCTTAAAATATTTCCTTAACCTTGAAGAGGTTAATCTTATATTTATTTATTTACTTATACATCATGAGCTAACTCTGCAAACATCCAACTTTAAATATTGAATCCTGCAGTCATGTCACTTGTTAAAAAAAGTAGAAAAACATGCTGTTTTTAGTACTGGGACTTAAATGCACATCTCCACATTCACCTAGACAGGATCTTGTTAAAGTGCTAAGTTGTCCAGGTTGGGCTCAAACTTGTGATCTTTTTCCTCTGCTTCTAAAGTGCTGAAATTAGAGTTATGCACCGCCATGCTCAACTGGAAAGCAGTTTCTTTTTTAAGTGTAATTTTAAAAGTTCACTTGGCTCAGATTTTAGAATTAGCAGTGAAGTGAAGCAGATGCTGGGGGAACTGATTCAGCTGTTCAGCTACAAGTAATTTTTGTCAGAGAAAACAGTAATAGGTGACACTTTGCATCCCTGTTACCTTGTCATAAGGAAGGATCGACTGGCTCAACAGAATTTGTCCATATGCATCCAGCCCATAGCCACAGGGGATCCAGGTTAAGAAAGGATTTGTAAAATCAAGCTATTCTTATTGGCATGCCTTGGATACTTGGATGAGAATGTAAAATATAACAATGTATGGTAAATGGGACAGAAAGAAGTAAAAATCAGGTAAATCTTTGAACTTAGGGAGGAATGAAAAGTTTTATCAAGATCAGGTCTTGATCACAGTGTGTCAGGATTAGGATCTAGTTACCAAGATTGAACCCAGGTTTGTCAATGTGCTAAGCGAGAAACCCAGCTAGATAAATGGGGAAGAACAGCAAGAGTACATACCAACATTAATAATTTTATCAGTATACATTTCCTGATTAATAAGTGAATAATATAATTCCTTGTGATACATTATTTTATGTGCTTACTGTTTCAGATCCAGAACTGAAACATACACTTAGCACTATTTTATCAATAAAAAAATTGAAGCAAAAGGAGATCAAACAACATTGTCAAAGTGAAATGAGGAATTTTCATCTTGGAATTGGGCTCTGGGGTTCTAGCTTTTAGCCACTGCATTTTACTGTCTTGTGATCATGGCAAAAGTGATACAATCACCATAGCTGACTTCATGCTGGTAGATGTCAACATCAGGCCAGTGGCTGGAAATAATGATGATAAGTGAGAGGTTTCTTACTGACTTGAGAAGAGTGCGTATCTGAGATATGAAAGCAATTTCTGTATCAGGTTTAAGATGTGATGAAAATGCAGAACCAGAGAGTGGAAGTGAAAATTGCCTTATGTAGGTAGATGCGCAGGAGGAGGCATATTCCAGGAATGGGTTGAGACATAGAGACAGGCGCTTGATGACGAGGTGAAGACATAGGTAGCAGTGGGTATGGATAGCAACTTAGAAGGGATGGATTAGGTTGAAAAGTACTACACTCCAAAGACATGGGTAGCACTTGTTCAATTACTTCTCCTTGACGTAGGATTGGATGTTTGGGGATGGTGTTAGCTGCAGGAAGAAAACACAAACTCTATTATTTTTGTTCACATCTCCTGTATGTTTGATTAACACTATTCTTGTTTGGAGATAGTTTTGACTCAAAGTGCTTATAAGCCTATATCTTCAGACATGTGTAGGAATCAAACATAATGAAATAACCGGAAGTTTGTTCCTTCAAATTCCCCTGGCACACACTCCTTTGGGGAACTGCCTGGTAATTCTGTAATTGTGCAGAAATAACCTAGTGAGGTGGTGAACTCAGAAATTTCCCAAAATTCAACAATATATAATACATCATGTCTTGAAAGCTTCCCTTCCTGATCCTATGCTCAGGATATTTTCACATTTCCTCAAAGGGTGAAAACATACTCTTCCAACTTCTCCCTCCTCCCTTACACAAAAAAAATTAGAAACTGAACTGGGAGTAAACAAAATAAATCATGGTGAAAGGGACACAACACTCTATTACTAACCAGATTATGTATGCTGTCTGGGGTGTGCATTTTAATAATTTTCGTAAAATGACTCCAAAGTCTCTGGAATGGGTTGAACACACTAAGTCACTAGATTCTAGAACTACCTTAGAGATCATCTCTATGTAACCATTCAGTTTGGTTCAAGAAATATTTCTTTTGTATTTTAATGGAGAAACAAGGTGATTAAGACATGAGCCCTATTGCATTTGCGATGATCAGTCGATCTACTGAAACAACAAAAGTAAAAGGTTCTTGTCTGTGCCTGCAATGGCATTTTGAGATTGTAGATGCCAAAACTCATTTTTCCTCTTTTGAACTGGCGTTTTTAGAAAGTGTGTGTGTTTTGCACGCAGAGAAATGAGCAGATTGAAAGTGGGCAGTTCAATAATTAATTTGCACTAATTTATAGATATTTGAAATCAATATCCAAGTCAAAGCATTTAGAAGTGGATAGATTCTAAGTGCTTGGAAGTGGCATTGGTGGTTATAAAGTAGGTGTTGTTTAACTTTGCAGGAAACTACCAAATTCTTTTCTTTTCTTTTCTTTTTCTTTTTTTTTTTTTTTTTGTCTTTTTGAGGCAAGGTCTCGCTATGCAGTTCAGGCTGGCCTTGAGCTCACTTTGTAGCTCAGTCTGGTCTCGAACTCATGACTATCCTCTTGCCTCAGCCTCTCAAGTGCTGGGATCACAGGCATATGCCACCATGCCTGGCACTAACAAAATACTGTAAGGTGCTTCTACCCTATATAGCCCGATTAGCAGTGTACAGAAATTTCAGTAGCTCCACAACTTACCGATACGTTATATCATCCATCCTTAATTTTAGCCATTGTAAGGAATGTACAGTAATAAATCACTGTGGATTTAATTTGTGTTTTTGATGGCTAACGATGTGTTTGCTAACCTTTGCTATATTTTTCTTTTGAAGAGCTTTTCTAATAGAATAATACAACTTTTTAAACAGTTTCTAGAAATTCTTTATATGTTCTAGACACAAGTCACCTATTAGCTACATGTATTGTGAACACTGTCTTCCAGATTGTGGTTTTTCTTTTTAGGTTTTATAATTATATATTTTGATGAGAAATGTTTAGATTTCAGTGAAGTTCTAATTCATCAACAGTTTTCATTTGAAGGCACTCTTTTCTTTCTTGTCCAAGATAATCTTTCCTCACTCCAAGAATACAAAGATATTGTATTTCTTTTCATAAGCCTTGTAGTTTTAGTTTTTGGTTTACATCCATGGTTGTGTACATTTAAAGTGTAGAGTATGGTACTTTGATATAAGTGTATTCTGTGAAGTGACTGCCACGGGCTAATAGGCCCATCTATTACCTCATAGTTATTTTTCCATGTGTTTGAGAATAGTGTACTCTCTTAATAAAGTTTAAGTGTACAATATTTAACTATTAACTAGTCATTGCGCTATACAGTAGATCTCCAGAACTTACTCATTTCATAACTGAAACTTTTAACCTTTGACCAACATTTACTGACCTTTCGCTCTTCCCCCAGCTCCTAGTAACCACCATACTACTACCTCTGTGATCCTGACTGTTTTAGACTCCATAAATAATGAGACCATGTGGCTCTTGTGTGACTGGGTTATTTTACTCAATATGCTGTCCTACAGGTTCATTTAGAGTGCTACAAATGACAGCACTGTCTTCTTTGTGAAGGTGAAGAGCAGTCTATTATGTATATGCTCTTCCTGTCTTTATCCATTCATCCACTGATAAAGAATTAGACTGATTCCATAGTTTGGCTATTGTGAATAATGATGCAGGGAACAAATTAACATGATGATGCAGGTATTTCTTCCACATACTGATATAATTTCTTTTGAACACACACTCAGTTGTGGAATTACTGGGTCATAAAGCAGCTCTATTGTTAGCTTCCTAAGTAACTGCCACGCTGTTTTATGTAATGACAGTACTATTCTATATTCTTACCAAAGATACCTAGTGTTCCAATATCTTTCCACCTTTGTGAAAACTTACTGTCTTTTGTCATTGTAGCAACAGTTATTCTACAAGATGTGAGCTGATATGTCCTCATAGTTCTGATTTTGATTTTTCTGATGATAAGTTATGTTGAACACTTCTTCATATAACTGCTAACTGGATTTCTTCAATTGAGAAATATCTTTCTAGTTTTCCTTTTTTGCAATACTGGGGATCGAACTCAGAACTTTGCGCTTGCCAGGCTTTAGCATTTTCTAATAGGATTATTTGAGGTTTCTGCCATTGAGTTGTTTGAATTCCTTATAAATTTTCGGTGATACTTGTTTGTTATCTCTGCATTTAAAGAAATAAGAATGGTTATTCATATAGACTGTGTTTTTAGGGAACATAGCAGTCTTCAAGTCTCCCTGCCTAGAGCCTCTGGGTAGCCTGTCTGGTATGGTCTGTGATGGGCTTTCTGCTGGAGTTTTCAAATTGTCTTGGGGGAGCTAGTCTTGTGCTGGAGTAATTCTGGAACTTGAGTCGCATGTGGACCTGCAAATGTAGATAGTCCTGGGTTGTTGTTAGGCAATTATGAACCTAGAGGCTGAGTCCAATGCAGTGGGCCTGTGTCTTGGGTCTATGGGTCTATGGGTACCAGCTTGGTGTCTGAGGTCTTGGGACCTACCGTGGAGTTGAGGTCCACAGGTACCAACCTAGCATTAGGGTGGGGCTGGAGGCTGAGTGCTTAGGTGCTGGCCTGACTTTGGGGATGTAGGGTAGCCTAGTATCAGGGTAAACCTGAGGCCTGGAGCTGTGCAGGCTATCCTGGTATGCAGCCAGTCAAACTAGAGCCAGAGGTGAGTTTACATTTTGAGTCCATGAGGGATGACTTGGAGTCTGTGTGTGTGGAGACCAGCCTGGATGATAAATCCAGGGTGCCAGCCTGGTTTTTGTGGCCACCAGACACGGCCTGGAGCTAGAGTCCGTGGATGCCAGGCTCTGAAAGCCAGGCTGGTATTCAATAAAGTCCAAAGGCTAGAGATACAGGTGCCAGCCTAGATTCTGGGGCTATGGAAGATAGTCTGGTGCTAGTATTGTATTTTCAATTTGATAGATTTAAGTATCCTAAATTTCAGAATAATTATGTACATGTTATAATCAGTTTATGAAATCACATATAATCTACTTGGACATTTTAGGACTTTTAAAATGAACTATTTGTTTTAGGCTATTTAAATTTGCAGAAAGGTTGCCAAGTTAGTAAAATGAATTCCGAAGTAAAGGTTTTTCTTTTAACAGCATACATTTGGATGAGACATTTATCACAATTAATGAACCAATGATGATACATAATTTTAATAGTTAAGTTCCACATTTATCCATACTTCCTTATGGTTATATCCAGTGACCCAATTTTCTTCCCTCAAATCCTATCCTCTGTACCATGTTACATTTAGTCATATCTCTTTAATCTCTTTTCTGCTATGTCAGTTTCTCAGTCTTCCCTTGGTTTTGATGACCTTGACACTTGTGAGGAGTACTGGACAGGTATTTTGTGAAATATCCCCTGATTGGGATTTGTCTAATGTGTTACTCATGATTACACGGGTCTGGTGGAGGACAGCCAGACAGGTACAGAGCTGTTCTTATCAGACACGTCGGTGTGTGTCACCATCATGATTTGTCATTGCACTCGTTACCCTTGATCACCTTGGGAGAGGCGGTGTTTGTTCGCTTTCTTCACATTATTTTTCTCTTTACCGACCACAGTTTTTGAAAGTTACTACACACAGCCAACATTTATCCAGGAAGAAGTTATGTTCTACCTCTTTGAGGTATCACGTCTACATACATTATTTGAAATTCTCTTACATGGGAAATTTGTCTGCTCTTTTCCATTTATTAATTAGATGTGACTGAGAACTACAGTGAATGTTTAAATTTTAAAGACTGGTTGTGCGTGTAAGACTATGTTTTCCAAATATGAGTACATTTAGTTTCCAGCTCACATGCTCCTTTTATATAATGTTGCCAATCCTTAACAGATGAAGTCTATGTTTCATTCCTGGTATCTGAGTTAACTTGTGACTATGGCAAGAACAACACTGTGTAACTTAAGAGGCTGGATAATAGGAGACAACACAGTTTCCAGATCATTCCCTTAGAAACCTACCATATAAACAGTGACAGTCCTGAATCCACTCTTCTTTGGCGAGGTCCAACAAAGACCGTACAGAGAGGCCCTACAGCCTCAGGAAGACAAAGTCTCAGGCAGTTCTCTAATGCTCCATCTCATTCTCCTATTTTAGCTCTGTCTTTACCTGCCTGAAACCACCTGACCAAGCATCTCCTGAATGGTTGACCTCAAAACGCAAAATCATAAAATTATTTTTATTGCTTTGAGCCACTAAGTTTTGGTGTGGTTGTATGAAACAAGTGAAAGAAAGTTCTGGAAAGAAACATACTCAGCTAAATATAACTAGTTTGGTTAGTAAAGAATGAAGGAGTGGAGATGAAAGAAATCTAGGAGTATCTCCCACACCTTCTAAATTTATAGCACAATAGTAAGTTCACAACATGTATAGTAATGCCAGTACTTTGTAATGTGTTCAGTGCCTTACGTGTACAGATAGTTTATGGGTGAGGATATCTAGCTAAGCTCATAGACTGACAAAACCTTCCTTTAGGAAAGTAATAATAAAAGTAGCAGCAATAACGTTTACTATTTATCCGGGACCGGGGATCGAACTCAGGGCCTTAGTGCTTAACGGCAAGCACTTACCCCACTGAGCTATACCTCCAGCCCTAACGTTTACTATTTAGTTAATGCTTCATAAATTAATACCTTAAATAGTCCCAAGACCTCTCCGAGGTAGGTATCATTATCTTTGACTTACAAATGAAGTTGTGGAGCCTTACGAAAATGTTACATTCAGTAAATGGAAGAACTTTGTTCTTTGCTTCTTTTCTCCCTTTCCTCCTTTCTTTTATTCTGATAAAAGAAAATAACCCAGAAAATCCCACAATGCCATCCATTACAGGGAGTCCATGCTCCTTTAATTTCATACCTGACATTCCTAAGGCAAACTGTACAACCACTTGGTTTGGGGCTACCAAGCCAAAGTCTGGATTTTCTGAAGTTTTTCTTCCTTTTATTTTGATAAGAAAAGTTAGTGTGAGGTCTGGCCTCTTAAAATTTTTAAGTGTACAATATCATATTAAATATAAGTACCTCATCTGTCTAACTCTAGAGCTTACTAGCCTTCAGTATCAAAACTTTATACTTGTTGAAAAGCAACTCTGAATTTCCTCCTTTGTCTAGCCCCAGATAACCAACTTTTTCTGAGTTTGAGTATTCTGGGTACTTTTCATAAATTTTTCCATCTTTGGCAATTGTAAATAGTGCAATAAGTATGGGAGTATTTAAAGTATATTGTTGCTATTATAAATTATAACCATTTTCTTTTTAAGTTGCACTTTTGTTGTCTTTTCTCAAGCTACTTTTTTATCATAGACCTTATTATGATCTAAAACACTGTATTATTTATTTACTTAGTTTATTGTTTATTTATTAGCTATTGTCTATGTTTTTCACTATGGTGTCACCTACATGGAAAGTGTGAAATTTTTTATTTGCTTTATTCACCACTATAACTCAGAGCCCAAGACAGTGCAGTGTGTATTCAATAAGGCTATTTTGTGAGCAAATGAATGAATGTATCCATTATTCATTCTAAGTACTTGACTAGGAAATGGGAAAGAGATAAAAGTGGTAGATAGGGGACCAAACGTTTGTTGTTTGTCTTATGGTAATGTTGTTCTTGCATATATTAATAATCTGAGGTAATGGAGCCAGTATTTAAGGACAACTTGAAGACATGAGACACAGTGGTCAATAATTGATATTCATGTAGTTGTGGAAGGAGAGTCTTGAAAAATTGGAGCATCTTATTTTAAGACTGAAAAGAGTAAGTCGTTCCTATTTAAGTAAATTGTAAGTAGTTGCTCCAAGGTCAAATTGTTCATGTCACATGACATCAAGTCTCTGGATGAGATTATACAAGAGCTCAACTGTGGAAAGAGGAAGTGATGGATTGGTCGGCAGAGAGCTGGACCAAATGTGCAGAGACTAGGAGGAAGCATTGATGAAAACAGGAAAGGCGATCGAGCCAGCGTCCATGGAGAAAAGACTTCAGTAAATCCAGACTTTGGCTTGGTAGCCCCAAACCAAGGGGTTGTGTGATTTGCCTTAGGAATGTCAGGTATGAAACTGAGGAAGCACAGGTTGCCCAGCGTGGATGAGAGTTTGGGATTTTCTGGCTTGGGCAAAGGAAGAAAATAGGCACAGGGGAGTCGAACATATTAATGAGAAAGCAAAAATGGCTCCAGTGTACAAACTTATACTCTAACTTGATAATTTAAAAAAGCCGAGGCAGGCTGGGGATACAGCTCAGTGGAATAAGCACCTGATTGGCAAGTGCAAGGTCCTGAGTTTGATCCCTGGTACCACCAAAAAATAAAAAAGGCTGAAGCTCTATGGTGTTAAAACATAGGCTCTATAGCAGACAGGTGATTGACCTTTTAAGAAGAGCAAGTTTCCACTCACCTTTCATTACAATTAAACACTATCTTTTTCTGGTCTGATCCTAGTTCTCTTACTAGCCAATGAGCTCTCTGAAAATCCTCACACTGTTGCCTCCCTAATAACAAATGAAAATCAGGTCACATGGTAAGCTGTCAATTATATCCATACTCATGGAGACAAGGGACAAAATTTGAAACCAGGCTTGTCCCACAACATCTGGGTAGCTACATTTTCTCTATGAGACTCAGCAGCACACCAAAGATTTTGAAGAGCGTTCCAATGCCCCAAGGCCTCATGCTGCTCATCCCTGGAATGACGCAAACCAAGTGTGCATCATCTCACCAGGGTAAGAGGCAAAATGTCAAGGGGTGAAGCATGCTCTGGTTTGCCTTTCAAAGTGAGTTTTCCCCAAAGAAGCAGGTCTGCCTATCCCCACCGGCTACAGCTCAACCTGGCTCTAATTAGGAAAGCCCTGGGGTTTCCGTAGCAACTGTGCAAGACTTTCAGGGATACTCCAAGCTCTGCTTGGTTGCTAAGGAAACAACAGCAGCGGGCACTGGGGAAGGTGGGCTTGGTGGGTAGCTGCTCCTTGTGAGGTACTAGTTCCCTGGTGCCTCCGGGAAGAGCATTTCCTACTCCTAGGCCTTTGGGCTGGCAAGTTTCACCATCCCTGGCATCACCAGCTGCAAACAAAAGGAAAGGAAGGAAAGAAAGAAAAAAAGAGTTCTGAGCTTAGTATGAAGCCTGAAAAGTATTTTTTCTTCCCTCATCTCCACCCCCTGCCTCAGCCAGATCTGTACGTGTGCAAATAATTGGCAAATAATAATCATAAAATAACTGAATGAAGGTGATTTTTCAGCTTAAAAGACAAAGGTTCCCTCTTGTGAGGTGGCACACTTGAGAGGCAGCTGTTTAGACACATCATTGGGGAAGACTTTGCAAAGTTTGAGAAATGTCTCCTGCTATTAGCAGAGTGATATAGGAAAACTTAGATGGAAACAAGAAAGCCAATTAGTTTCCCACTCAGAACAAAGAGACATCTCTGCAAAATATGCATATTCACAAGCGGCAGGTACCGTACATGAGGAATCTGCCCCTGCTGTACACATCTGCCTGTCTTCACCCTGGCTCAATGGCCCCAGCTAGTCACAGTAGAGCTATTTACCACAGCCTAAGGAAAATACAGAATTATTAATAACCAATTTCCACTCTTCCCACGGGCACAGGAAAAGTAGGTACTATGGCCCCTCGTTATAATACAACACTTAGAGAAAGTCAAAAAGAGATTTGGGGATTCTCTGAACATCATAAATTGATCCTGAAGTCTAAAGATGTTAGAAAATTGTCCAAGTTACAATAGTGAACTAGCAGAGCAATCAGATCCATATTGTCTGATAATATTAATTATACTACTGTGGAAACCTTTGTCTGTCCACCCTTTACATATATATACTCTTAATATTCACAATGATCCATTAAAATTATGTATTTCTATTTAACATAAAAGGAAGTACAGAGAAACATTAATTAATACTCATGGTCAGACAAGTAAGTGACTTTCATAAGATGTCATGAAGGGCCCTAGCCAGTTAGATACTTATTTCTAAGAAGACAAAGTTGGATATCCAAAGGCTTATCTCTCTGCAGTTAGTTGTCCTAGGTGAAGGATTATATATAGTAAAATTCTACCTTCCCCCCTTCTGATCCACGATTCTTATGCCATGTGTGATTCTGCCCCAATATGTGGTCAGACCACCCTTTTCTCGCATCTCTAAATGCCATCTCTTCTCACCTGCTGGACCAAATTCTAGATTACTAACTCCTCCATTCAGAATTTCTTACCATCTATTCTTACCATTTTAATTTCTAAGATTGTGTAACGTTGCAGACTTTCCTCTGTAATATTTTTTCTTCTTTATTGAATAGGTTCATCTGTGGTAACTTGTCCTCACTTTAATCTCGCCATCATCGTCCCCAAGTTACCGATCAGGCTTTATGTAATCGACTGCTTAGGGGAAAAGAGATTTTCATGCACACAAGCTTTAATGGAAAGCTAATATGAATAGAATTCAGACATATTATTTACTCTTGTGAGGATGATGTCCCATTAAGTCAATAAAAAATATTTTTTTTCAAAAAACACTGTCAGTCCTTTCCCGTTCTTGGAATTTACCTACCACCAGTGCTTTGAGGGCCTCCTTACTAAATGCAGCAGATAATCCATGATCAGTAGCATAGATCCCACCTCGGTTGATGATAGCTGGTCTTATTACCCAGAGACCCCTTAGGTGTTTTTTACTAGACTCATTTATGCACCTGTAGTCTAGTGCTTACTTCACGTTGGCTCTACATTTCAAAAGAACACAAAATTAATATTCAAAGTATCTATCTACTAAAGATTAAGCCATTTTCAAAACACCTGTGAGAGAAGTTATCCAAGTGAAAATGTCATATCTGAAGCTCTGAAAATAAATGCGTATTTTTCTTTCCCTTTCTTTCACTCATTTAGTTTTCACTATGCTTCTTCACTTAGGATATTTTTGTGATATGATCTATTTTGGCCAGTGGCACATTAGCAAACATAAATAAGTAGTGGCATGAAAAGCCCCTGTGTACTGAAGATTGCCCTTTTTTGCTGTTCTTAAAAGCCTAACATGTAAAAAATCCCATGTTTTCCTAGCTAAACTGACCCAGAGAGAAGATGTGTCCAGTTAAATTCACAGAATCATGTGCTACAAAAATGAATATTGTTTCAGGTCTCTGTATTGTGCAAGTACTTGTTATACAGCATAAGCTAACTGATGGAGGTGAGAAAGAGGCAGTAATAAATTCAAGATGAGGTCATGACCTGGCATTCACTTAGCTTTCATTTCCATTTTCATGTTATTAAGCAAGATGGGAGGATTCAGGGAAAGTGAAATCTATATAGTATAGAAAAGTCAGTGGAGAATTGCCACTGTGATATCCTGGGATAGGCGAGCGGGAACTGGTGTATCATGGAAGGATGAGACAGCAGATCAAAGACAATTTCACAGGAACAGGCAAATGACAGACCGATGCCAATAATTAAATGCATATATATGGTGTGTGGGGGAGAACTTTTGAAAGTCTTTTCTATGTCTATCTATATTTTTAATGAAATAGAAGAAAATTATCAGCTGAGAATAAGGATGGTGGGTAGATAGAAATTTGCAGGAAAGAGAAGAAAATATCAAATGTATATCTGGAACAGTGTAAGTGTGAATATAAGACTGAAAAAATCTCCCTCACAATCAAAAGCAGAACATGCTAAAGCAGATTATTTAAATCACGCTATATAAAACTAGTATGCACATTAGTAAAGTTATATGTTTTAAAAATTATTTGAAATTGAAAGGAAATATTTAAAATCCAAAGATAAGCAGAAAAAATATGGTATAGAATGATATATCAGATGTTACCACATTCAGGAATATTTTTATAAATGATATAAATTAATAATGAATATGTCACAAGGTCCACAGTAGTGTCCTCTGAAGATCCTATTAACTTTTATGTCTTTTTATACTGTTTTTGCATTTTCTAAATTTCTTACAGAGAACATGCTAAAAAAAAAAAGGAAAAGAAACAATTGATGCTATTTTGAAAAACCAACAAACAATGGGAAACACAATTTCTTCCTTCCCTTCCTTTGCCTCCTAGGGCAGAGTTGAAATGCTGGAAATTTCCACCAGTGGACAAAGTGTGATGGGAAAATAACAGTGAATGTAAAAATAGAAGAATCACAGAAACATACATCAGTTAACAAATATAGGAGTTTTGCCCTTAAGACTGTCAAAGCCTGTCTCATTCACTATCATTTGAAGACATTTGCATTCTGTTCTCACAGGCTAGCAGCTCTTTATGTGTCCTTATCTTGATTTTACCTTTCTTAGCCAGAAGCTCGCCTCCCAATGAATCCCTGAAAGTTTATGAGTTCCTCATCCAGGAGCCTCGCTGGTAAGTTTGAACTCATTCAAGGTCAGTATCATGGGAAGAAACCTCTCCCTCACGTCCACCTCTTAACTGGAAGATACATTTTATGATGGTCACTTCACTCTTCAGGTGAAACTCAGTTCTTACGCAGAGATTTAATAGTGGAATGATGGTTTAGATAGACAAATGCTTTAATGTCCACTACCTACATGGATAACACTGGCAGACAAAATACAGTGTCACTTGCCCAAGGAGATAATGTGATATAATAAAGGAAGATATAACAAATACTGTGTCTTCTTGAAATTTTTGAGAAATAGAATTCACAGTACATTCCAGTACTCATACATATACAGACACACATACATACATGATACAGACACACATATGTACATGAAGGGGGGAACTAAAAGGTTCATAAATAGTAACACTAAGCAGTGCTAGTATATAGAGATGTTATAGTATGCAGAAAAAAGATATAGTCCAAAATTAGGTGCTTAAAAATACAGCGGTAACCTGCTTAGGTGGCTGTTGATTCTTATTCTAGGTCTATGGTAGTAGGCAGGGACAGGGTAAATATGCTATGAGAACAAACACTGATCCTTCCAAAGAGAAACTGTGAAAGAGTCAGAGAGGCACCTCACACCTGCAGAAATATTTGTTCCTCCTTTCTATTTTCTTTTGGGTGAAATAAGTGTGAGCAATCTAATGACAGCTCACTTATGATTTAAAAGTGGACCTAGAAAAGGAAGGAACAAATAAAGGATATGTAAACAGCAAGGAAGATTCTACTGTGCTTATCTAGTGTGGTAAAGGTTTTTATTGTGAGGCATTGGTACATATACATAATGCATCTTAATTCTTTCTTAAACCCCTTCTCTCTCTGTCACTTTTCCCTCCATTTCTTGGTCTCATTCCCTTTTTCAAAGCCTCTATTCTTTGAAAACTGTCATAAGGAAAAAAATACCTGGCTGTTTTTAAATTAAATCATCCAGATGGCAACATTCTAAAATTTAAGAGTCAACATGCCTTGGGCATTTTGGAATACTACTCAAAAGGGAAGACTAAATTCAGCTAAATAAATTACCTGGGTACCATATAGGAAAAGTTATTTGGAGAAAAATAACATATGCTTTTCTTTCTAATGTTGAGGGAGGAAGTTGTTCTGATGCATTTGACTCCTTGTGCCTCATCTTCCCGAAGAACAGCCTTGTGGTTCACCTTCTTCCAGTTAGAGATGTTGGAGATTGGCTCTGTGTCTGTTAATTGACTGAGTAGTATTTCAATAGGAAGGTGATCATTAGAAATCCTTTCAAACTACTCCTTTCATTTTTGAGATGAACAGTAACATATATTATTTCTGTTCAACAAAAACCTATTACCCCAAAGGAAAAAAAATTTAAAAAGAAAGAATCACACTTTCTCTCTTCTTGGAGTTCTCCAAAGCATTTACATTAGCCTGAGTGTGATAAATGGATGTGTCACCTGCCTGAGAGTTAAGAATCTCTGACCTTTCAATGCTAGGATGACCCATTAGGGCAAAATATGAAAAAGCAAACCTCAGTACTAAAGCAGTGATTATCTTTTGGTGGCTGTCAAATTCTCTATCACCTATCTCTCAATTCTCTTCTTTCCCTATTTCACCCTTTTTAAGCCTGTCAAGTCTATAACCTGAATGAAAGGGAATTCATGCTTGGCAATTTACAAGTCTGCTTATATAAGCTGGTAAATAATCAGAAATTGTTTAAGTTTCATATCATGTCAGACATTTGCATAGCAAGAAACCATGTAAACTAAAATGGGCAGGTTCTCCTGGGATCTTCACCAACTCATAGACTTCAGGAATTGTGTTCTATGGTGAGTAATTCTACAAATAGTGTCACCCCACTGATAGTAACTGTGATTGAATTTTCAGCTTGTGAGGATGATTGGGCAGAATTAAGTCCGGATTCTTCATTTTTCATTGAACATGAAGTGTTCAGTAGATGACAGACTTCATCAAATGTCACAAAGCTAGATGTCATTGAGCCAGGTTTCTTAATGTCAGTTGGTCTAGAGCTGCTGAGCCTGTGGAAGTCTCTTATTAAATTTTTTCAAATAAATTTTGATGGATTTTTCTCCAACATTCTTTTCAATAACAATAAATCGCTGATTGTTTGCACGTGGATGGTCCTTTGTTAGTAGAAATTGAAATAATAAACAATAAGAATAGTTTCTTCCACAGAGAGCAATCCTAGAGTGGGAAAAATCATTCAAGAAAACAACAAATGCATGTAGATTATATCTCCATGAAGTGAGCAGTATATTTTCCAAGGGCTTAATTTTTAAAAACATTAACTGCTCTTTTCATGTAATGACTAAAAATGAAACTAAGTCATGATTATAGTTAGCGCTAAAATCAGAAAAGTGTCATTCTTCATGTTTGAGCAATAATTTTGTTTTTAGCTTGTGCATATTTATCAAACATCCAAAAATATGTTTTCTAGTTGTTTATATCTTTTCACTGTTTTATTAAATTTACTGATGGTGATTTTCCAATTATTTCTTTGTGGGAGAAGTCAGAGGGAAAAGGTAGAGAAAAATGTTAAAGGGAAAAGCAATCAGAGACAGGGTGTAGAATTTGGAATGAAATAAGACCTAGTAATTAAATGAGCCATGTTCAAGTTTAGTTTTTGAAGACATTGAGGGCCTGTTTTATAAAGTCATGATACTATTCTCCTGATAAAAAAGGGGAAAAAATTACCAGAATGCTTTATGGGTTTATATTTCCAGCCAGTAATGTAGGTATTTACAACCTGGGAGCACTCTATCTTTCTAAATCTGTAGTCACTTTGCTTGCATAGAATGTTCTGGCTCAAATTTGCTTGTCATTTGACAGATATGCCATATATTTTCCTACTTTTCTTTGTGCTTTGCAACTGCATATTGAACTTAAAATGTTTTTCTTTCTCTTGTCCCCCCCACTAACTTTTCTTCCTTAACATTTAAAAAAATAGTTATTAGTGCATGTTTGCCATATATAATGATCACATGCATCACAGAAACTTTGTACCTATATATTACATACCTTAATTCTCTTTTCCCATTTCCTTCCCCTCCCTTCAACCATTCTTGCCCTCACCATTTACAGAAGCTCTGTTTCCATTTTTCCCTTCAGTTCTCCTTTTTCAATCCCTTTTCCTTTGTTTCCCTTCCCACGGCCCCTTTCCTTGGTCCCCTTCCCACTTGAACATGTCTTCCTACTGCCTGATATCTATTCTCCATTTTGCTCCTTAGTTCCCCTTTGGGTTTCTCACACAGAAGAAACAATATGATAACTAGACTTGTGCGCTTAATTTATTTCACTTGAGTTTATGGTCTCCAGGTGCATCCATTTACCTATAAATGACTCCAGCTTATCCTTCTTTATGGCACAGTAGTACTCCATCGTATATAAATACCACATTTTCCTTGTCCATTCATCTGTTGATGGGCATCTGGGCTATTTTCAAGATTTAGTTATTATAAATTGTGCTGCTATCAACATGGGTGTGCATATATTATCATGATATGATACTTTTAACTATTCCAGGAAGAGACCTAGAAGGAGCCTAACTAGGTTAAATAGAACCTCTAGTTTCAGTTTTTTGAGGACTCTCCATGCTGATTTCCATAGTATTTGTACCAACTTACACTCTCAACAACAATGGAAAAGAGTTTCTTTTCCACACAGCCTTACCAGCATTTGTTATTGGTTGATTTCTAAATGACAGCCATTCTTTCCAGAGTGAGATGGAATCTCAGTGTTGTTTAAATTTGCCCTTCTCAGGTGACCAATGGTGTTGAACCTTTTTCCCATATTTATTTGCTTTTCGTTACTTATCTGTGAAGTCTCTATTCATTTCAGATATTGAGTTGGGTCTTTAAATATGATTTTTTAAGTTCTTTGTATATTCTAGATTTTAGTCCTTTGTCTGAGAAGTAGCTGGTAAAAATTTTTCCCCACATTTTGGGTTGTCTTTTCATTCTGTTGTTGGTTCCTTTCACTGTGCAAAAGCTTTTTAATTTGATGTGATCCTAGTTGTTGATTATTTGTGCATTGCCTGTGTGATTGAGGTTTTATTCATAAAGTATTTGTCTATGTCATATTCATAAAGTATATGTCTTTGAGAGTTTTATCTGTTCTCTCTTCTGGAAGATTGTTTCTGTTTTCATATTTAGATTTTTTGATCCACTTTTTACTTCAGTTCATGGTAAGAGATATGGCTCTTGGTTCAGTCTTCAGCATGTGGAAAGCCAGTTTTCTCAGCACCATTTATTAGAAAAGCTATCTTTCTTCAGCTGAAGATTTTTGGCCCCTTGTCAAAGGTAAAATGGCTCAGTGTGCTTGGAGTTTTCTCTTCATCTTCTATTCTGTTCCATTGACACTTGGGTCTATTTATTTGATAGTACCATGCTGTTTTAATCATGGTAGCTCTGTACCATAAGTTGAAATTGGGGATTGTGGTGCCTCCTGCCTTGCCTTTGCTGCCCAGAATTGCTTTGGTTAGTACAGTTTTCTTCTGGTTCCATATGAATTTTAGGATTGTTTTCTCTAGTTTGTTGAGATATGCTGTCAAGATTTTGGTCTAGATTACATAAAATCTGTAAAACAGTTTTGGAAACATGGCCATTTTTACTATACTGGTTCTACCTATCAAAGAACAGGGAATATTAATATGTTTTCTGATATCTTCTTCGATCTTTTTTCATAGTACTGTAGTTTTCAGTGTATAGGTCTTTCACTTTCTTCAGTAGATTGATTCTTAAACATTTCATTTTTCTTGATGCTATGGTGTTGTTTCTCCAATCTCTATCACTGAGTTTGCTATTTGGGTACAAGAAGATATTGATTTTTGAGTGTTGACTTTGTATCCTGGTATGTTACAAAATTTGTTTATTAATTCTAGAAGTCTTCGAGTGGAGCTTTTGGGGTCTTTTATACAGACCATCATGTTATCAGCAAATAATGATATTTTAACTTCTTACTCTCCTATGCTTATTCCTTTTATTTCTTTCCCTTGTGTAACTCTCTGTTCAATACTTCCAGAATGGGAATGGTGATAGAGGGCATCTTTGTCTTGTTTCTGATTTCAGAGCGAAACCTTTCAGTTTTTGATCACTTAGTATGACCTTGGCTGTTGGTTTGTCACAGATGGCTTTTATCAGATTGAGATAAAGACCTTCTATTCCAATTTTCATTAGGTTTTTTTTTTTTTACCATGAATGGGTATTGGACTTTGTCAAATGTTTTTCCTGCATCTATTGGAATATCATGTGGTTTTTGTTCTAGGTTCTGTTAATGTAATGTATTATATTTACTGATTTGTGTATGTTGAACTATCCATACATCCCTGCAATCAGGAATACTGAATCTTTTAGAACTATCAATTATAATAAAACATCCCACTACTGCATATATACCATAAGTTCACCACCACTGCCTGGGTTGAAACCTATTTGGTTATGGTGTATTATCTTTTGGATTTGGTTACGGTGTATTATCTTTTTGATAACTTACTGCATTCTGTTTACCTGTATCATACTGAGGATTTTTGCATCTATGTTCATTATCATTGGCCTGCGGTTCTCTTTTTTAGTTGGATCTTTCTCTGGTTTTGGTACCAGGGTAATGCTTGCTCCCAGGGTTGACTTTGGTAGTATTTCTCCCCTTTCAATTTCATTAAAGAATTTAAGGCATAGTAGCATCAGATTTTCTTTAAAGTTCTTGTAGAGTTCAGCAGTGAATCCATTAAGACTTGGACTTTTCTTTGTTGGTAATTTTTTGGACTTGTTTCTTCTTCTTCAGTTTCATTCACTGATTTTGGATTATTTAAAATTTTTATATCTCCTTGATTCAGCTTTGGTAATTCATACATAAATAGAAAGCTATTCGTTTTTTTCTGAGTTTTCCACCTTATTTGAGTATAAGTTTTCAGAGTAACTACGGATGATCTTCTGGATTTCTGCAGAATCTGATAAGTAAATGCAAAGGAAGTGAAATTATCCCATGTACATTATCAGGTCATCGCACAATGAAATTGGAAACAAATGTCAAAAGAAACCACAAAAGCTCTGTAAACACATGTAAATTAAATAATAACCTCCTGAACAACCAATGGGTCACAGATGAAGTTAAAGAAGAAATTACATAAATTCTACAATTAAATTCAATATGACATTTGGTATTGGAGCTTATCATACACAATAAAAGCAATTCTATAAGGAAAATGTATAGCAGTGAATTCCCACAGCAGAAAAACCACAGCAAATATAAATAAATCACCTTATGTGGAACATGAAGCTTCTAGGAAATGAAGTGCAAGTTAAACCCAAAGCTCATATGCGGAAGGAAATTATAAAGATCTGAGTAGAAATTAATGCACTTGATACTAAGAAAACAATACTAAGAATCAGTGACTATAAGAATTGGTTTTTGGAAAGATTAAGTAAAATAAACAAACCTTTATTCAATCTTATCAAAAAGAAAAAAGGAAATAAAAATCCAAATTCATGCCATTAGAAAGGGCAAAATTGCCCGACATTTTCTTCTTCAAAACACAATATATTATTCATTTCCTTTAGCCAGAATTAGTCCTACCATCACCTATGTCCCCTTGACAATTTCTCCGCAAAATTTAAAATGATATTTACCATATTTCAAATTATCCACTGATCTACTTATTTTATTACTGAGTGAGTTCCTTAAGGTTAGAGACACACTATTTTTTCTTGTGGCTCTAGTATATGCCTGACACATGGGTAATACATGTTTATTGGAAAGAATTTGTGTTTGCTCCTATTCCCTGCGAGAGAATAGGGAACAGGTTTCAGACCTCCTGATTGAAACTGGAGCCCAATTCTCATTATTGAACTGCACGGATTCCTTAACTCTCCAGCTCTTTCAGAGAGCTTCCTCACCCACCCCAGCTGGAGCAGTCATGCTCTAGTGACTCCAGATGGTTGCCCTGGGCCTTGGGCAGCTGGGTGGGGAATGAAACTTCCATCTGATTGCACTCACCATGGGTGGGCAGGTGCCCTCTGTCAGGATGGCTGCAACCAGAAGCCAAATGGGTGGCTCACTGAGGTACAGGGAGCAAACAGGAATTGCGGTGGTTCCAATTGACCTCAATTTTAAAAGACGTTCTGTTATTGACCTTGAAATAAGGGGTCCTTCCTATGTGGGTCATTTATATTATCACCACCTAAGGAGTTGGCTTCTTCCTCGGATATACTTCCCTTCAATTCCATATCCAGCTTCAGAAATGTCATCCAGAACCATGATGCCTTACTGAGTCAGTTATCTGGAGTGCTACCAAATTCTCCTTAGGTGGTAGAGGTTTATAATGCCAGGCTATGTCCAGATGGGCAATTAAAGGTAAACAAAGGAAGTAGATAGGCCAACTTCCTCTAACTCAGGAGAACTCCCAGACGAGCTGATCAAGCTCTTTCTAATCTGGACCTTTCCCTAATGCATCTGCTTCTTTTCACCACTTTGAAGCTACCGGTATTCCCTTCTGGATATTCAAAACAAGCTTCCAAGATGGCTTCCTGGCTTTTGCCTTTGTTTCTTTTTCTGTTTTCTTCATAGCAAAGCTATTTTATTTTACTTTATTTTTTTGTTAATGCACACCACCTCTGATCACTCCTCTGTACGGAATCTTCTGATGGCTTCCCATTTCCTTCTGAGTCAGTGATACCAAAGTCACTATAACGTCTTACAGAGATGTAGGGAGTCCTGTTTCCATCGCTTCTCCGACATCACCTTTGGTATTCTCCCGACCTCACGGCTGCTGCTCCAGTCATGGCAAACTGTCTGCCCATTATCGATCATTCCAGGAAAATTCCTGTCCCAGAGTCTCCTCATGGCCATTCTGTATTGTCTGGAGCACTTTGTTCCCCAGCTCTTTCTCATTTAACTGCATAACTAACACCTCACCTCCAGCAAGCCTCATCTCTCTGCCCTTTATAACGTAGAATTATTTCTCATGCTACCGCTCATCACTCTTCCTTCACTGTATTTGTTTCAAGTACTCACCACTAACTGACATACACATATTACAGATGTATCATTATATTGTCTCTGAGTTCTATATGGAATATACGCTCTAGGATGGCAGAGTTGCTTCTGTGTTTTGTTCAGTGCCATATTCTTTCCCAGTACCAGCCTGATAGAAAGCAAGCATATTTTTACTAGGGAGATTAATCACAGTATCTCCTGTCTACACAATCCTCATTTAATGGAAAAAATGTTTTCCATAATCTTTACTAATATAAGCATCTCCTACCTTCAGCATCAGCCCTATTCTGTAGAAAACAACTGTGTGGTCTCCACCTGCTGTGCTTGTACCCTAGTTGATGGAATTAAGGGTGGTTATATTACCTATGGGCAATCGTCCTGTGCACTGCTCAGTGGTCTGGATGGAACGACCCTAACATAACAAGGACGGCAGTGCTTATCTAGGTAGAATAGAGTCTGCACCCTAGGAATCTGGAGCATAAAACAAGAAAAAAGCTGATTAGATGGGGATGAGACTATGCTATGAGATAAAACAAGAAACCAGCTCCTGAGAACACTCATGTCCAAGGACTGAGGGCAAAGATAGTTACTCCAGAAGGACTATCCAAGCTGTACAGAGTTTCTGGTGTTCCCTCAATAGTAGTGAGTGATCTCACAATAAATCTTTACAAAGTAAAGAATTTAGAAAGTTAGGTGCCTTGCCCAAATAGAGCAAGTTAAGATTACTAGGCCAGACTTCCATCTGGTTGTCAAAACACTGTACTAGACTAGGCAGAAGATTTTTTTTCAGACTTAAGTTTCTTAATAATAATAGATATTTCAGGGATGGTGCTAATCATTCACAGTATGACTTTACATAGTAACACTAGAATGTGTGTACATGAAAATATTATGAATAAGTTACACAGATATCTGTCACTATTTTTCTATAATTGGGCACTGACACAGCCCTCTAATTGGTTTCTCTATTTCCATCCTTGTCCCAGTATATTCTGTGACATGATATATCAACTAGATTGATATTTAAAACAAATAATCAAACTAATCCAATCTTCTGATCTAAACCTCCCAATGTATTTCCAACCCAGGTAGAATCAAACTGAGACACTCTAGAAAGCCATGAAGCTGCTATTCCTCTAGTCTTGCCATAGCATTCTGCCTGGCCTCCTCCTAATTTTTCCATATTTCCATACATTAATCCCTTCATTCCCTGTTTCATTGAGCCCCTATATGGACTTACTGTATGGACTAAGAACCAGAAAACTTTTTCTGAGAAGGGCTAGATAGTTATAATGTTAAGCTTGTGAAGCAGAGAGTTTCTGCTGAAAATGCAGCCATGTATGGAAGCTAAGTAATAAGCCTAGATGCTTTCTAATAAAATTTTAGAAAAACTAGAGATGGATCAAATTTATCTGTTCTAAGTAATTATCTGGAATCTCTTACATAGGATACAAAGGTAACATTTAGAACACAGGACTTTTGAATCAATTAACTCCATGTATTTGTGCATATCATTTTTAATACAAAGTGCTATGGTAAAAAAATAAATGAGTAAAATATTTTCTCAGTTCTTGAATGCTTGCCTATTTGGTGCAGAAACTATACAAGCAAATATGCATATGAGGTTCATTTTTTCCCTATTTCTGTGTGTATATGTGTGTGTGTGTGTGTGTGTGTGTGTGTGTGTGTATGAATATGTTTGGGTATGGCATAAACACACACACACATATATGTATGCATACACACATGCATATCTAAATGACCATATATTTTGAGCATAATGATGACTCTCTGTACTCTGAAATGCTGAAAATACTCAGTTGGGTATAGAAAAGATACAGAATCGAAACATTCACCTGGCAAAAGAAAGAAGAAAGACATCTTTCCAACGAGACACTGTAACAGGCAGAGCAAAATGGAATTTTAAAAGTCAGCCTGTTTTTCTTCAGCACCAAGCAGCTTTTCCACACTTCCTCATGCCCAGGTATAAATTGCCACCCACTCACCCCCGCAGCCTCCACCCCTGGTCCCCGGCCTAGATAAATGGACAGAATATTCAGTTGATATTGGCACCAGAGTTCTGGATCAGAATTCATTTTCACATAAAAGAAAAGAAGTGGAAAATGGCCTGGAAGGATGAGGCAAGCTTGGAGTTGCCTATTTTCTTTCTTTCTTATTTTATATTTTATCACTGCATCTCCTCTCCTCTTTATCCCATTAGAGGCCCTCCCAGCCCTGGATACACTGACATGGTGCACTGTGGCAACGTGAGGGCCCCCCCCCCCCACCTCCTTACAGCTAGGCTGGAACAAATCTTTCACCTTTCCCCAAGCCTCCTATGTTTGTTCAGAGTAGGAGCGTGCTGAGTGGACAGACCTGAGAGGTGAAACAATATTGAGTTGAACATCAGTGGGAGAGGTTTTAAACTAGAATGAAATATTTTGAACAGACTGAATTGTTCTGCCTCCTACTCAAAAGGAAATTTTCTTTGATGTTTAGCATAAACGTTAACTTTTTGAAAAAAATACTTCTTTCTGAAACATGGAAGTCTGACCTCCTATGCCTTCCATAGGGCCAATCTAATATTTTCTTACAAAACAAGAAGAGGGTAAGGAACACAATTTGAATTTGACTGACTAGATGGACTGTGACTTGAGTACTTTATTGAGTACTGTAACTTGAGTATTTTAAACTTAGATCTCAGGGAGTCATGATATCCTCAAGCACCTCAGCATGTAAAATTACCCTGGATTTTCTAATAAGTCCTAATGAGTCTGAGTGTATTCCAAATGAAGCTACAAGTTCTCTGAAGATAAGATCCTGCTATTTTAGAACTGATACTTCATTTTGTAATTTTCTTGAATTACTCATCTGATTATTATTCAGTAGATTCACCCATCTGGGTCCCCAGTAAGATCTTACTTAATGTGGAGGTTTGAGTTTTTTAAACACACTCTTTCCATCAAATAAGAGGATGCCAAAGAGGAGGGAGATGGTATGCAGCCCAAAGCCAACCTTACTACGAGCTCACTTCGTTCCGCTGTCCACTGAGGTGCATGGTTAATCTCACTCCCTTACTCTCTACGTTGTTCTTTTATATTATCTCTCTTGCTACTGATGGAGTATCATTCCTGTGGTTTTTCTAGGAAAAGAAAAAGGTGATTATCAGACAGATGACAGTTGGGTTAAAGAAGTCTGCAGTGGAGATCCAGCCATTGAAAACCGGCATTACAACTTTCACTTACAAAGGAATTTCAGGAGAGGAACTTACAAATAATATTGAAGTCATTTGTTAGAACATAACTTTGGAAAAAAACCCAAGAGGATAGAAAGCACTGAAAAGAAGAGATGAACAACTAATAGCACTTGTAGAGTGTGTTGTAACTTTCAAGATACTTTATATACATTGTCATACAGGATTTAGATAAGATGTTGTAATGGGTTATTCTCACTCTTATATAAGTCACATCTGTGTATAATCATACAGGTCCATTGACAATTCTATTATAATGAACAAAATGGCAGAATTAGGTGAAAGGCAGCATAATAATTCTGATTTAAACCAGTGATATGTACCAAAGCCATATAACTACTTTGTTGTGGAGCTAAGGCGTACAACAAAGATCATACTGTTGAGATTCTGTCTTAGAAACATTTCTCCCTAACACTGAGGCTAAATTCTACAGTATGGAAAAATGAGCTAAATTTATATATGAGTTCGATATGAAGCAGGCAATAGAGAACAGCACAGAGAAATATATGTTATTCAGCTATCCTGCTCAGGCAGCAGAATTTAATTCTCCATATGGCATTATTCCTGATCATAATGTGTCTGTCCCACTTAAAAAAAATCAAACCTAAACATTACAAGAATTTAAGGAGAAGCTTAAACTTGTCACTCTGATGAATAATCAGCATTCTGGATATTGGCAAAAATTATAGAAGAGAAAGTAGAGGAAGAAAGTAAGAAAAAAAGACAAGAAAATGAAAGCTGAAACTTCTGTTATTGAAACATTCTCAAAACAAGGAGACTAAATTTATAATTAAAAGAATTGTTTTATCTTATTCCAGTTCCTCTTCTATTTCAAATATTTGGCTTTGTCACCTTCCCCAGATTTTTGTTTATTTTGTCTATTGCTTGTTTTCCTTCCTTTATACATTTTCTCTGTGTTCTTGGACTTGATATGGACTACACAAGCAAGTGCTTTTAACACCCTTCCCAAACTGTCTTTCTTAATATGATTCCCCACTCCCTCACCCTACCTCTCTATGGTTGGAGGTGGTGGGAAATCAGACTTACAGTTCTATGGAGTTCTATATTATTATCTATTCTGTAACTCCTCCTACCACTTTATGACTTTGCTGCTTTAGATGAGAGTAGAGTGAAAGAACATTGGGAGAGAGAGAGAGAGAGAGAGAGAGAGAGAGAGAGAGAGAGAGAGGTACCCAGCAGCCTCTTTTCAAAACAGGAGGAAAAACAAACCTATATCAGGTTATTCTTTCCTCTTTTATCTACAACCTACATAAAGTCCTTGTCCAAGAAAGTAATCAGGTCTTTGCAAGAAGTAATTTTTAAGCCTCCACAGGGTCTTTGTTAGCTAGGTTAACATTTGTTACCAGGTACATGGTTCCAAAAAGACTCATTGCCCACTCTGTCAGGCCCGAGGGGGGTAGTGCAGGGGAGAGGAATACATGATTGACATTAATGTGGTTTACTTAGCAATGGAAAATATCAGCATGGCAGTGAAGAGGTGAAGGCTTGTCGATTGTAGGTTAATTTGGAAACTACTTCTCTTCCACCATTAGTATTAAGTGAGTGCTTTTGAAGCCAAGGGGTTTGAAGGGCAAGCTAAGAGATGTTTGGTGTCCACTTGGAATAATAATATTGGAAAAAGTTTTAAAAAATGATTCAATTATTTATGTGTTCTAGATATAAGTCCTTTATCTGAGGGACAACTGGCTATAATTTTTTCCCACTCTGTTGGTTGTATTTTCACTGTGTTGGTGATTTCTTTTGTTGTGAAAAGCTTTCTGATAAGGTAACATCCAATTTGATGATTCTTCATAGTATTTCCTCTGTGGTCTGCATTTTGTTCATGAAGTCTCTTCCTACACCTATGTCTTCAAAATCTCTACCTACTTTCTCTTCCAGTAGATTTGGTGTTTTTGTTTTAATATTTAGATCCTTGATCTACTTGGTGATAGGCATGAGTCCAGTTTTAGTCTTCAGCACCATTTATTAAAGAGGCTATCTTTCTTCTTTTTTTTTTTGATTTTAAAAAAATAAAAGTACAAAAACATATTGACAAGCAGACACCAATTAGCATAAAAAATAGTACAATCACAACTAATCTATAGACAAGGTGACATGGTCTCAACAGTGGTTATTGCTTTATCCATTGATATCTTCGAAGTGTAAATATATGAACCCATATACAGACATGCAAATTTAGTCAGACAATTAATCCTCTCAACAACAGAAAAAACACAAAAACCAAAAATCCAAAGA
>PVLD010018505.1:0-38817 GCA_004027595.1 Dinomys branickii | reverse complement strand
CTGTCTGACTAAATTTGCATGTCTGTATATGGGTCCATACATCTACAATTCGAAGATATCAATAGATAAAGCAACAACTACTGTTGAGACCATATCACCTTGTCTTTAGATTAGTTGTGATTGTACTATTTTCTATGATAATGGGTGTCTGTTTGTCAATATGTTTTTGTACTTTTATGTTTCTAAAATAAAAAAAAAATTAAAAAAAAAAAAGAAAGATTACAAAGTAAAAATAATGCAACTTTGAATATTCAAATCCAAATTTAGAATTATTTTGTATCCTAATATCAGAAAATTTGAATATATTTTAGTTTCCCCCTAGGATCTATGTTTCATGGTGCTAAAGAGAGTAAAGGAGGTAGATATAAGGGAAAACAAGAATTTAGGCCTAGTATAAAATCCTTGTTTCTTTTGTTGAGCAGAAGTGTCAGCTTCCTTTTCCTTTTACCACAGCTCATCATTTCGTGTCTCTTACTGGCTGGGTTTGATCAACTGCCTGACGTGTTTATCCTTTCAGATGATATATAGCCACATTGTCCCATGCTGGGCAGTTTGCTTGAGCACCCAAAAATGCTATCATCTGCAAAACTTTGAAAGTAACTTGGTTTCTTTTTTACATATAGAAATGGTAAAAGAGGAGCTAGAAATGCTGATTAGCTGATTTGATATTAGACACTGTATGCATGTACCGAACCATCGCGGTATATCCCACCAATATGTAAGAATGTGTGTCCATTTACAAAGATCCAAATGATTAATTTGATGCCTGTCTTTGTAAGCCAAAGCAGTATTAAAGTGATCATTACTCCGTTATATCCTGATTTGAACATAACACGCATGCACTATACTCTTCAGTGTACACATTCTCTCATTTGTTTGATAAATATTCATAGGGTATCATTCATTGAACAAATATTTGTTGAATAAATATTTTAAAACTTACTGGAATAATGTCTTCTCTAGTACCTATAGCATTCAAGAAATTTAAAGAATACAAGGAGTTACAGGCTTACTTTTTCAAAGAAGATTGATTTGGCATTTCACCAATTTTAAAAGCAAAACATGATTCTGAGGGACTCAGAATAAAGCATCTTGATTATGTTCTGAACAGGACTTTAAACTGGTTTAGTGCCTGGGCTTGTGGCATTTCAATTATGATGTCTTCTAAATGAAATATAAATCTCTGTGGCTTTTGCCCTTACATGTTCTCATTGAGCCTCAGCTCTGACTAACTTCCTCTCAAGCGTTCTGGAAACCCTCTAGGGTACTAGTCAGGCAGGCATGGATTTGACATGATACAGGAGGTATAGAAAAAGAACTTGATGGATGGGATGAGTGAGGAGGAGAAAAGAGATGATTTATAAGTTACTAGGTTGAGAGTGAAGACAGTTGGTGGTACGATTTAGTGAGATGAGGTGAGGGGGAGGAAGGGAGGCAGGGGGTAAAGAAGGAAGGAGGAAGGGAGAGAGATGGGGAAAAGAGAATGAGGAAGCTATTTGAGGTTATACAGAAACGTAAAATGGTGGAGGCACTGGAAGAAAATTTTGCACATGGAGTGAACTAACAATATGAGTTCAAAGAAAAATTTATGATGCAAAACTTCCTAGTTCTACAAGGTTTGATTTCATTTGGATATGCTTAAAAGTGTGATGTATTTTTAAATGTCAGAGTTTAAAATACACTGAAATATGGTATACATTGTTGCTATTAAACTTATGACAAAACTATTCAAATCAATTTTAAAATGCATGAGGAGGTAATTCTTCAAAATTCTTTCAGGTAGTACATGAGCAAAAGTATGTAAAGACCACTGCAGAGGAAAACCCAGATGACATTCCAGTCTGTAGAAAGTAGTTCACATGTTGAATGATCTTCTTAGCAAGAGTGAAGTGAAAGCTTTTTCACATATCCCTGCCTGTCCAGAAAACTACACACTAAGTATTTTGGGTTCTACGCCATCATCTCCTTTGGTCAGTTGGGAGATCTGGTGCCACAAAGACATAAAATACAAGGCCAGAATAAAGACACTGTCTAAACAGTGTTTTGCCTTGTTCCAGTTGTCTTTATACCTCTGTATCTCTTCTTAGCCTTGTCTACTAGCATCACCGATGATGAACACTGCTTGATAGAGAACCAGAATATAGTCCCACTACTAGCATTACATAGACATATGCAGCACATGATCCTGCTGAGCAGGGCTTCTTGAATTGTCACTCCTATCGGTGACCTACAACGGAAGACAGAAGATCAAAGGATGTCAAGCCTAGTCAGTATGTGGCTCCAGACACCTGAAAAATGAATGTACAGGCATATTTGAATTTGACAAATATTTAATGAATATCTACTTTATGCTGAACACTACTGAGGGACATCAGCAATGTTGAGGTGATTATTTTCCAGGATGACCACATGATATAGCAGTTTGAACCACCTGTGGGCTCCCTAGCAACTTGCCATCACCAGCCAAGATGACTCACATCAGCACGTATAAGATATTATTTTTCATCACCATATAAAACTGAAGATGCTTCCAAAGTCATCATCTTGAATTGTATTAAAGCAAGATGAGAGAACAGTTGTAACTTACACGTTTGTGTATACAGGTGAATTATTAGGAACAGGCATTTCCTTTCCTATTACACTCAGAACCGCAAGAATGCTATAGATAAAATGTGTACAGTAACACTTGTATTTCATGTCTCATTTCCAGTTCTCTTGCACTGATTAAATACCTAAAGATTAATAAAGATTAATAGTAATACTAGTAAATATGGAAAGAAAGGGGAAGGGGAAAATAAATGAAGGAAAAGTTGAAAACTAAAAAGCAAGACAGAGAAAAGTAAGATAAAGGGTCCTATTAAGGGATAAAAGGCTACATTTTACAGCTGATCTTTTCTACTTTTATCCCTCAGAACAGTGATATTGAACTTTAGTGAGTATAAATACATTTTTGTAGCTCTGACAGAACTTTTGAGGTGGATGTAGAAAATACGGGCTTTTAATTCATTAGAAGCCACTGAAATTACTTTGACAAAATATATTTTGCCAGTTTATTGCAACACAAACACTTTCCTAGCCACCAAACTAAATTGTTTTAAACTCTGTAACTGTGGGAGGCAAAGCAGATTGAGCAAAGCCTTTATAATCAAGTTACAAATGTCACCTCATGCATATGAACATGCAGTCTTATCTTCAAAAGAGATACTTTGGAGAAAGGTGTGAATGTAGCTATTTAAAAAACACATATTGGTGATAGTACCAGCCCAACTCAAATAGTGGAGCTTGTTTCAGATAGGGTTCACTAGGGGAACAGAATATCTATCTATCTATTTATCATCTACGATAAAGGATTTACGAAACAGGCTTACAGTGGCTGCGTATAGTGTCATGGGCCACAGGAAGAATGCAAAAGGGCCATCTGTGTGCTGAGTGCAGGAGGATCCTGTCAAAAGCCCAAGGCCTGGAGCCCAGTGCAGAATAGAGTGCAAGTCCATATCTAGAAAATGTCTGCAATGGAAGGCTGAAGAGTCGGCCCAGGAAAGCTGAAGTACCTGGTGATAATCACCCAAAGATAATGGAGAAATCTGTAGCTCCTCTGAAGAAGCAGAAGGGCAGAAATCCTTCTACTACTTTTCATTTCATCCAGGCTACAAGCCCATTGATTTGTGCCACCCACACTAGGATAAATCTCCCCTTTTCACTTTGACAGTTTACAAGTCAGTCACCCAGACACGCCCAAAACTGCACTCCACTAATTCATTCGGGCATTTCTTAACCCATTCAAAGTTGACACCACAATAACTGTCACTGAACACCTCCTGCACATGCAGAACAGCACCATGGCGATACTACCCAAAGACCACCTCGTGATTTATAGTTACAGCTATTGCTGGCTAGGTACAGTAGTATTTGAGAATACCAACATCTCTCGGCATCCTCCTGGTTCAGCTTTCCATGTCGCATGACTAACAGCCATTAAATGCTCCCTAAGAATGAGCAGTCTGGCAGTGGCAGCCATGGAGGCTACATCTCATCTCGCATTCCAAACTGTGCCCCATCACTTAAAGCTGAGACATACCTTAGCTTCAGTTCGACTAAGCTGACTCCACGTTCTCTCTAAAAGAAACTAGATTGAAAATGAGAGGCTCGGAAATATAAACCCAGTTTCATGCCTAGCTCAAAAGTTTCCACCCAGAGAAGTCATCTAACCATGCAGAGCCTCCTGTTTTATATCTGTGACCTGCAAGCACCTGGCCTTTAATATCTCACAAGCCTTAAAATTATTTTTCTCTAACTTGAAGAACTTAGAGAGACTTGTGCCTTCCCTTTCCCTCAATCCCTCAGACCCTCGAGCTACAGGCTTCACCACGGGCCACTGTGTCATGAGCCTGGGGCGTATTCCTGCCGTCAGGCAGCCCCGACCCCAGCCAGTACTGCATGGAGGCCCCAGGCACCACACCATGCTATCGTGTGAGGTTATGAAGAAACGCTTTTATTAGAATCTCTCTAAGACTTGCCTCTTATTGACCTACTATCTCCACATGCTTCTTCCTTCCTGTCCCAAATAACAGGAATCCAGGGGAACTTCCTTTGCAAGTTCAAGTAGTATAAGTTTATAAGCCATGTCTCCCTTCTGCACAGTTTCACTGGCCACTACCAATGCCATCCATTGGTAAGAGAGACCTATTTTCACCTTCTAAAACCCTGAACTTTACTTGGACCTGTCTTCCTGAGCAAGTAGATAGAACATGTTGGAGAGCTTGCTGCAAGTCTGAAGTCCTCCACAAGAAGCAAAGGTTAAGGTTGCCCTTAATTTTGCATCTCGTGTGTAAGTCCCCATGGAGGAAGAGGCCTACATTATTCATAGAGATAGCATTGAGGAGGGGGAGGGAGAAATCCAGTGTCTGAGTAAGGGGGCAGAAGACTTAAAAGATCAGTCTGCTTGGTTCTTTAAAGGCAAATAGAAGTCTGTCCTATACAGAAGGTACACAAAACCCTAAATGGTTCAGTAGTTCTGAAACACAAATCATAAGCCTGAGTACAGCAAGAGATGAGCCCACAGGCAGGGGAGAAGCACAAATCCTAAGACCTCATGTGTATTTTGTTAATTCCCTATGGAAGGTTTGACACTAACCAGGACCTTTAAAGGTAAGCCTTTACTCTTAGTTTAGCTAATCTCTACCTCAACCCAATAGGATAAACATCATTATCATGCCCATTTTACAAATGAGGAAACTGGAGACTAGATTTTCTGGAATCACACAGCATATTGTAGAAGAACCAGAACTCAGACCCAGATCCTTGGGATCCAAAAGCTCATGCTCAGACTCTGTTTCCTGCATACCTGAAAATCATTGCAAATAAAGTCCCATTGGAAGTTGTAGAACAAGAGTGGTACAATTAAAATGGAACCATAGAAAGAATAATGCTGTGTATGCCAGAAACTTGAAAGAAGCAAGAAGGTCAGAAAGAAAGATCGCAATAAATTTGGACAATATTCTTTAGACAATGAGAAAACATAATATATATGATCAACTTGAAAGATTTCCTATGTGTCATTTTTAAACAGTTTTCAAAACAGTTGTGCACAAACTATATTTTCTATCCTTTGTTTTCTGTTCTTAGGGTTGGAGATATTGACACTGACTACTCCTGGGGAGATCCATTCCCATGTCATTTTTTCATTTTGTTGGAGTTATACTACTCAATTTCAGCAGTAGAAATTGAGGTCAATAAATGGGAAATTTCAACTTCATGAAGAGCATCAGTTACATAGGATCCTGAAAATCACTGTTGCACATAGGTATTAAGAAGCCCAGGAGACAAAAGCAATAGAATAAAAGCTTATTTCACTTTTAACCTGTGTAGTTTCAGGTGTTCTTTGTTTCGTTTGTTTTTTCCTGAGAGGAAAGAGAAATCTGTAGAATAAAGTCACAAAACTAGCATTGATAATCTACTCGACCTTTAAAAGTGAAAACTGTTGATTTTTTTGAGGAATAAACAATTTTAACTCTAAAAATAAGAAGACATATTGCTTAGAGTTCACTGTGTTACTGAGACCATCTTCTTCCTGCTTCCGCTCTTCGCTTTCCTAGAAGCGTGTAGGTCATTCTCTCTCTTCTGGTTCACTGCACAGCTACATTGTCTAAGGCTCCTTTCCTATTCTTCACATTTAACTAGCGTTTTAGTGGAGACACATTTCTCCAAGGTAACCAGAGTAGTAATTTTTCCTGATATTATGGCTAATATCACAGGTTCATACACCTAGGTGAGAAAAACCCATGCCTGGCATCATGCTATTTTCCACCACTTAAAATTCACCCTACCTAAAATTTGCCCTCTATGTTCACTGTTTTGGAAACCAAGGCCCTGGAATCCATGCCCAAACAGCCTCAAGCTCACTTCTAGGGCCCACTTAAGCCTTGTAGCCCTAGGTTCAAATGATGAAAAGAAGGGCGCTGTATTCAGTCACATACACAGACTGGGTATTCATAAGCAAAGGTCAGAACAAGCAACAGGTGGCTAGCCAGCTATGGTCACTATATTTGGGCCTGGTATACAATGGAATCCCAGAATTCTAAGTTTTAAAATGTACTCCCCATCAGATAGGAAAGTATACCTGTCAAGATCAGAGAGTATATCCTTTTCTCATCTTATTGCCTTGGTTTGTAAATATTAACATTTATATATTTGATGTGAGAGTCTATAATGATCCAGGACCTACAAATATTACAGGTAGCTCAGGATTGATACCTCACCCCCAACTGTTGAGTCAAATTTTCTCAACCTTGGATGGAGGATTTAAGCAGTCTTGACAGTCTTTATTTCTGCTGGTCACTTCCACTGAGTCCACTCAATCATAGGACCATGGCAGTGAGTGTCTATGATGTTTTGGGATAAGAACTGTAGAAGTACCCTTGTTCCTAAGACTTGGTCAACTTTTCCTTAAATTCTGTAAGATACTCCAGCATCCTTCTTATCCATCCCTTTCCTGCTATATTATTTTGTAAAAAGAATCCATTACTTATATCTTATGTTTCAACCTCGACAGCAAGGACAATAAATTTATTATTTAGTAGCCTTAAACAGTTGAACTTTCAGTGTCGTTCAGAAAAATTATGCCTGCCATATGAAGTAGTTCAGACTCTCATCCGATGGCTATCATATCTGGTTAATGTCAGATTAAAAGTGTTCTACCAAACCATAACCAAACCTATAGCACCTACATGTTGTACCTGAAAAACTAAAAAACTCTTCAGTGGTTTTCAGTTGTCACTTCATTTCTGTTCTATGAGGTGCCATAAACACATACAATGAATGTTTGAATGTTTAAAATTTGTTACAGTGACGACACATGGACATTCATCCCCCTCAAAGCACTCCCCTTTGCTTCACGCACCTATCTCGGTTTCTGTCACTTTCTGCAACACTTCTGGAAGTCTTCTTTCATGAGCGCCCTTGTGAGGTGTGATAAAGAAAAACGACAAACGCTGCTGCCAAGTACCAGGAAGGGGGGTTGCGAGAACATACAGTCCGCCCGCATGCACCGGGTCTGGTGCCGTGTGACCTCCGGCTCTGCTCCAAAGTCAAGATGACTACGAAAGCTAAACACTTTTAGCTAATTCAGGACATCAAGGCCCCCATGATAGCCCAAATAAGGTACGAAAGAGCACTTTCACAACTGCTTCAGAAAGCACAAGAATGATGGCACAAGTGTGTTCAGAGTGTGTGGTAGCATTCTGAGGAGTACTGACGGCACTGTATCTTTTATTGGATACATTTTAAAATATTCACTATAGTTTTGATAATATCTCATGTACTTTTTTTTTTTTTTTTTTGGCGGTACTGGGGATTGAACTCATGACCCTGCACTTGCCAGGCAGGCGCTTACTCCACTGAGCTATATCCCCAGCCCAATATCTCATGTATTTGCCTTGAGGTTTAGAACTTTTTTCCTCTGAGGCGGTACAACATATGCATTTAGTTTTTATTTTTAAGGTCTGGATAGAAAGGCAGGTAACAGGGAGCAGTCACTCCCTCTTCTGGAGAGTTTGTAGAGGATGGGCCCTGTTACCCCCGCAACCGGGAGCGTCCCATCGCTTTTCCTCTGAGAAAAATCTTCAGCTGTACCTGTTCTTTTTCCTTTCATCACTTTCCTTCTCCTGTTTCTGTCATCTCAGTGTGACCCAGCTTTAATTGAGGTTGTCAAACAACCACTTTGTTCTGAAGGCTCATGGGAGAGAGGGGAGAGCTGCCTCTGTGTTACTGACCTCAAAAAACTTTCCAAGGTGCTTCCTGCACAGCATGGTGTCCTCTTGAGACACACTGTAAAATGATACAATACCGTTTTTTGTTATAAGGAGCAAATAAGCAATGAATCATTAGATGCAGAAGTTGTATTCCCAACCCTAAAATAGCTACCTGATGTCTCATTCTTCTATATCACTAAGTATAATCTTGTTCAGCAAAACTCAACATAATCTGTACCCAGGAGGGAGGCAGCTGGAGGGAACTGCCTCTGGAGGGTGTGTTTCTAGTCAGCTCATGCATTCTTTGTACAGTAACTTCCCCCTCACACTCCAAAAATAATAGAATACATCAGGAGCTATCATTCTTGCATGCCTCTCTCTTTGAATCCAAGCATATGTCCAGGGCCACTCATCCTGAATGTCTTCTTCCTTTCAGAGCAGGAAAAAAAAAACTCACCCTATTCCCTATTTCCAACTATGTGCCTCCTCCAGGCCCCCACCACAGTCTGTGGAAGCTTGGTAACGAACACATGCAGAGAAGTCCAAGATGGCGAGGCTGTCCTGCAGGAGTAGACTTTCAAAGAGCTTAAGTCTCTGGAGTGTTAGGCAGCCTTAAAAAGGAATGAAATGTTGACACATGCTGCAGCATGAGTAAACAATGAAGATAGTATGTAATGAGCCAGTGTTGTAGTTTATATTAAGAATGCCCCCAAGCTGGGCATGGTGGCACATGCCTATAATCCCAGCACTTGGGAGGCTGAGGCAGGAGGATCACTGCAAGTTCAAGGCCAGGCTGAGCTACAGAGTGAGTGAAAGGCCAGCTTGAATTGCATAGTCTGGAAAGCCTGTCTCAAAAAGACAAAAATAAAGATGCCCCCCCCCAAACAATAATGTCCCCAATGCTCCATGCCCTCAAATGCTGGGCACTTAGGATAGGATGGACCACGAGGGTATATAGGGATTTATTGATAAGGGATGGGGCCTGGTCAGGGCAAATAGGTCCCTGGGGGCATGAGCTGGGAGGTGTCTCTTCCCACCTGTTACGGTTGATACATTGTGTCAACTTGGGGAGTCTAGAGGTTTAACTAAATAACTCCGCAGTTGTAAATCTTGGGGTAAACAGGATATGCCCTTACCCTTGTGGGATGTTGTTTATGTTAATTTGGGAAGCTTTAAAGGTTAACTGTGTGACTCAGCAGGAAGCCAGGTGTTTATTTAGATTTATTTTAAACCTGTGCAAGAGGAAGGCGTACGGAGGGTGTGGGTGCAGAGAACCACCCCCCCCGCCCCCCTGCGCTGGGAGACTAAGAGAAAAGGACCGGGTTTGAGTTCCTCGGAGGAGCTCCGGTCTTCACCTTCAGCTTGGCCGTCTCCGGGCTTCCGGTGCGGGCTCTTCGGCTTCCGCCTGGGACTTCATCATAGATTCATCAGCATTTTGTCGCAAACTCAACAGACCTTAATACAGACTTGCACAGACACTGCGGTGAGCTCCAGGCCCCAGGCTCCAGTGTGCAGACCCTCACTTCCTCATCTAATCCTGTAGCTGACCATTGTAAGCCAAATAGGTAATTTGTTATATATTTGTATATCTTGTGTTAAATCTATTTCCCTAGTAAACCCTGACTGATACACCACCCATCTCCTTGCTTCTTTCTCCACTTCCTGGCTGTCATAACCTGAGCAGCTGGCCTCCGCGAAGCTCCTCCGCCATGCCGTATCTATGTTTAAGCCGCCGGACATGGACTGAAGCCTCAGCCCAAATAAACTTCACCGCTTTGAAGTTACACGTATCAATTGTTTTGACCCCAGATACATGTAAAATGACTAAACAGCCTGCAGCGAAAAGACAAATTCTATATGATATAAAGTATCCAAAAGAGTCAAATTCATGGAGACCGAAGGCACACTGATGGTTTTCAGGGGCCAGGGGAATGAGACAGTATTGTTTTTCTCTCTGTCCTTCCTCATTCTGTTTCATATTTCCTGTTCCTCAGAAGCATCTAGAACACATTCTTTGTGTAAATAATTGGTCCAGCTTTTACTCCTCACTCTCTTGTGCTCTCCTTTGGGCGATGGGTTTTAGAGACACAAAGTTTACACATGACCCAAAGGACCCACTGGGCACTTGAACTTTGCGAGGACAAGTTGTGGGACCAGCCACAAGGTGGGTGACTGCGGCGGCATGCTTCCTGCCTCCCCAGAAGGGTAACCTTCAAAGAGAATTCCTCCGCTCCACCCAGCTCACTCCGCTCCTCTGTTTAACACTGGGTGTGGCCTGCACGATCCTTCAGTTTGAAAGTTAAGGTCCCCACAAAGACCTTCAAGCCCGGTGCTTGGACACTTCATGTGCTCTGACTTGTTCCGTTGAAGCAAGACTGAGCTCCTCATTCTGCCACCAGCCATATTTCTAGTCCTGGCCTCTCTACTCGTCCTTCCTTCTCTCTGAAGCAGAGCTCCCCCAGCGGTCTGCATGGCTTTCTGATCTTCTTCCTATCTTTATTCCGGTGTCTCCTTCTCAATTACACCTCCCTTGACCATCACACCCGAATCCAGAAGTCTTTGTCCTGGACTCCACGTTCTCTTTCCCTGCCTTCCTGTCTCTTTAGTGTTTCTTATCAGCTTGCATACAATTTTATTTATTTTGTATGTTCATTCCCCGCCTGACAGAGGTTGGAGATTTTTGTAAACTTTGTCACTGCTGTTTCCTCTTCGATTAGATCAGTATATGATGTGTACAACACACTCAGTAGGTACTTAAATGCCTACATAAAGGAATGAATAAACTAGTATTTGGCTTTCCAGAAAGGTGAGAGAACATATAGTTATGTAGAAAGCTCTGTCCGTTTAGAATGGAATTGTAAACACAAGCACAATAACTTCAGAATTCTGGGACAGCCAGGGCATATTAATCCAAACTCTGGGCAGTAATACTAATGCCAAAGTCACTAAACTCTCAAGTGAACCATGACAGAATAAACATGTCTTCCAGAAAACCCACATCCTTTAGAAAACCGATAGAATCAGTCACCATATCAATTGTAGCTGCTCAGTGATTTGAAGACCAAAGGCGGTTTGGCATGTTACTTTGAGAATAAATGAAGAAGATGGAAAATTTTTTTTTTTTTTTTTGCCTTTTCTTGAGACAGGGTTTTGCTATGCAGTTCAGGCTGGCCTTGAGCTCGCTTTGTAGCCTAGGCTGGTCTCAAAAACGCAATAATCTTCCAGCCTCAGCCTCCCAAGTGCTGGGATTACAGGCATGCACCACCACTCCCAGCAGAAGATGGAAAATCTTACATCATTATAGTTTATTAAACTGCAGTTATTAACCCTTGCTATGTGCCAGCTGCCACACTGGTGAGTAAAGTTATTTAAATCTCACCACCTTACAAGGAGATGTAATATCATCCAGAGAAACCACAGGCACAGAGAAATTATTGTCCCAAATCTATGCAGGCTCAGTAATTCAAATTGAAGTTCCTGAATCCACAGGCCAGAGCCTCTCTGTTACAATAATAAATAATAATAAAATCAGACCACTTGGGGTTTGTTTTTGCGGGTCCTCAACTGTATTTGAAACAACCAAGCTTCTAAACTGCTTTCTACCTAGATTATTAATATACTGACTACAGCAATGAAATTTTTCCACCGTAGAGGGAAGTAGTATCTTAAAGGTTGCTACCATTTTCAATTCATTTTTTGAAAATCACTTTGGCTTATCACTGGGGAAAATCTCTAAGCAATAAAAGAAATGCAATAAAGAGAACAGGCGATGTATCACAAAATGTGATTTTTATCTTGGTAACATGTGATTTATTTATTACTTATGATAAATGTGAAAATAAATCGCATTGGTAGACTTCATGAATAAGATAAATTTCATAATGTAAATTCAGCATTCAACTACTTGAATACCTTGTTGAAATACAGAGTAGGATCTCAGGGCAGTTTTGTGCATATAATTAAGTTGTAGTTTATTGAAGTATAAATTTGAAGTTCTCCAATATATCTTTCCAATAGTAATTCAAGTGTATCAGAGCAAAAAGACTTACCTCTCTTAGATTAATCAATGGAGTAATTTAATCAATTCTATTTATTCCAAGATAAACTATATCTTAACTGACTGGAGTTATTCAAATAAATAATTTGTTCCTTTCCTCTTTCAACTTTGGTAGTGCTATGTTACACACACATCATACTGTCTTGTCTCTTAATTAGCAATTTATTTCCTTTGAGTGATGTTTGACAGCCGTAATTTAATCTAGTGACACTCAGCATCCCCTAATGACTGCAATAATGTGAACTGTCATGTGTCTGTTCCCATTTGGGAAGGAGAACTCTAGCCCTTTACAGAGCAAGAGACAGCTTGTGTTTCCAGAGTGTACAGGGAGAAGGGTAGGGATTCAAGGGAACCTTGGAGAGGAAGGTAAAGCCAGTGAGGAAACAGTATGCTAAGAAGTCAGGAAGAATTTACTCTTTCATGAATGGAAAGATTCTGAACATTTTTATTAAAGAGAACAGGGTATTATTTGCATATTTTAAAATATTAGTTTGCCTGTTTGTGGAGAGTACATGTAAGGCAGGGTGATGGCAGAGAGACCAGTTTGGAGCACGAAGGGAGCTGTGGGGATGAAGGAGAAAGGAGACTTGGTATCTGCATCCCAGATAGATGTGGGCCGGGGATGTAGCTCAGGGGCACAAGGGCCTGCCTGGCAAGGGCAAGGTCCTGAGTTCAATTCTCAGTGTAAAAAAAAAAACAAAAAAACAAGTACTAGATGTGGTATGGGTTGGATGTTGGGTGGAGGAAAAGGAACTTTCAGTGGTAAGATTTGGTTTCTGGCTTGGGGATTGCTACAGTTTGTTTGCTCCAAAACTCATTGCATTTTAATGGCTGCTGTGAAGGTATTGGGATGTGGCAACTTTAACAAGTGGTTTGGTCATGAGGCCCTCACACTCATGAATGGATTAATGCCTTTATCAAGGGTTCACTATCCAGAAGTGGCTTTGCTATAGCGGTGAAAAATCTCTGGGCCGTGCTTCCTTCGTTCCCATCTCTGTCTTGTTAGTGCTTATTTGCCCTGCTGCCATGTACGGATGCAGCATGGAGGCATCTTTAGCCAGATGGTAGTACCTCAACCTTGGACTTTCCGACCTCCAGAACCATAGGAAATGAATTTCTTTTCTTTATATGATACCTGGTCTGTAGTAGTCTAACAGCAGAAAATGGATTAAGATGGAGAGAGAAAGATGACCTTCATTGTTCGACAGGCCACTTGAAATGTTTGAGAGGCATCTAGGAAGAGATGAGAAGTTGGATATACAGTCAGACATGTGAGCAGGAAGTAGGAAGAAAGGGTTGGTGGAGAGATGAATTTGGGGGAATTTATTAACACAGAGACAAACTGAAGTAATGAGACTAAGTGAGATTGTCTCTGGAGAGAGTTGTAGAGTGAACAGAGAATGAGGTCCTAAGAAATGACATGTAGAGATAAGCATATATACAAGCTGATTTCCTATGTTACACCTGTGTTGCTATTCTTCAAAAAATGTGTATTACATGACTTATTATGTATCACACCAGGCAGTGGATACACCAAGATGCAAAAAACTAACCCTGACTGCAGGAAGCTTGTGCTATAGTCAGCGAGCTGTAAAGAAAGCATACAGGCCAGCATCGAATATGTTTGTCTTGGTTACTTTTCTCTTGTTGCTGAGACAAAATACCCAACGCCCAAATTGAAGGAAGGAAAGGTTTATTTAGCTTACAGTTTGTGGAGATTTCAGTCCTTACTTGGCTGGTTCTGAGGCAGAATGGCACATGGCAGAGGGCAAACATTCATGGCAGCAGAGCACAGCAAAAACAACCAGAGCAAAAAGGGAGGAATGGCTGCAAGCAGCCTCCTTTTCTCCCCTACATTGTAAACAGCCTACCCCCACCCAGGGGTCGTGAACCTCTCACACAATCTCCATGCCCTCCTCTTCCACAGGCTCAGGATGTTTACAAAGTAAGCACCCCATCTTCCTCCCGAGTCACTCAGCTAAACCTCTAGATTCCCCAAGTTGACACAATGCATCAGCCATAACAATGTTGTAGCACTTACAGTATACCAGGCAGTGGAGAACCTCACTCAGTGCTCAATAGCAAGAGAAGATCGGCAAAGGCTTTAGGAGAACTCTCTCTAGTACATGATGAGATATATGGGTCTAGATTCAGTCCTCTTCATGGGGATAGACAACAAAGGATATGGAGAAAAGAAACTGAATTGTCGGTGGGAATGTAAACTAGTATAGTCACTATGGAAATCAGGGTGAAAAATCCTCCAAAAATTAAAATATAAACTCTATTTAACCCAGTTATTTCCCTTCTAGATATCTTCCCAAGAGAGTTAAAATCATATTCAAGGAAGATCTGCATATCCATGTATATAGCAGCACAATTGATAACGGCTAAATCTTGGAAACAGCATATATGTCTATCAGTAGACGAATGGATAAAGAAATTGTGACATTTATACACAGTGGAGAACTGCACTGCCATATAGAAAAATAAACTGAAGGCATTCCTAGGTAAATGGGTGCAACTTGGGAACATAATATTAAGTGAAATAAGTCAGACACACAACAAGCTCAAATACAACATAGTTTCTCTTATGAGAAAAGATATAGGGTGCAAAATATAAGATAAATAGGAAGAAGGCAGGGGTTCAAATATTTACCCAAAATACAAATTCCATTGTTATAAAAATATTTCAATGTATGTGCTAATTGATTTCACTTATACTAGTTTATCTTATTTCTTTAAAAAGAAATTTTCTATGTTATTACATGTTGCTTTTTTGTAAGAATGTTTTTGGTTTATGTCTTCTACTCTAAGTAATTAGTTTGAAGATAATGATACACAGTGTATTAACTACTATAATTCTTATTGATTATGAAATTTGTGTTTTAAAATTTATTTTGTTTTGTCATAAAATAAAAAGAAATTCCTTTTGGAATTTATTACAGGATGAATAAGAATTCTTCAGGCCCAGGAGATAAGGAAGGGTTTTCCTTGTGGAGGGAACAGCAAAGCCAAGGATTGAACTGGCCTGCCACCCTTGGGAAACAGAAAGGACACTGGTGGGTTGAAAAACCCGCATGCAGAATAGGTGAGAAAGCAGAAGCGAGAGGTAGTTGGTAACCACGCAATTCCATAAGTGATGAAAACTTCTGGAAGGGCATCTTCAGAAATTAGTGTTAGATGACAGGAAATGGAAACTCAGTCATTTATTTAATTACTTACTTACTCAGTAATTACTTAGTAATTTATTTATTAATTACTCAGTAATTTATTTAATGCATACATGATCAAATTTGCATTTCACAAAACCCCATCTAGTGACAGCGGAGAGACTACATTGGCAAAAGGAGAAAGTAGAACGGGGGGGCTACCTGGCAGATGGCACAGAACTGGCTGGCTTCTTAGAGCTTTCGTAGGGAAGGAAGACGGGAAGGAGAGGGAGCAGGATGCTACATGAAACGTTATCTGTCATGAATAGTACTAGTCTACCTTCACATATAACTTAGAGCCAGGTGTGCTGGTCCATGCCTATAACTGCAGCTACTTGGGAGGCTGAGGCAGAAGGATGAGTAATTTGAACTAAGTCTGGGCTGGGGTTGGGGCTCAGTGGCAGAGTACTAGCATAGGGAGCATAAGGCCCTGGGTTGATACTCAGCACCACCAAACAACCATTAAAAAATCCTCCAAGGTTTAAGGAAACTGGTTCAACAAAAATTTGCTGAAACGATCCTTTTTATTTTATTTACTCTGTTTTCTGCAGAGAGACAGAGGAGAAGCCCTGTAGTGTTAGGGTTTCTATACCCCAAGTCCTTCCTCACTTGGAACCTTCCTCATCCTCGTCCAGGTCTTCAGTTCTGCCCTTCTCAGCCACTGCTGTGGTTTCTCCTAGTCTGAATCTAAGAATACTCTGGGCTTAAGCAAAATCAAGCTAGACACAGGTAAAAAAATGGGTGTGGTTACAAGAGGTGAAGTTGTGTTTGTTCTTCTGGGGTTTTGCATATGAGAGAAAATAGCATCATTCTGCCTCAATTTCCCTAAATACAAATACTTGACATTAGTTCTCAAAGATCCAGAGATCTTGGCTCAGGGGTCCATTTGGCTCTGGCACCCTGTTCTACTGAATCATAACAAATTTCACCAAACTCAGACCATCCTTAAAATCCCAAGGAGTATATGAGCATACAGGGTTCATTTCCATATGCCACCTGTCTGTTTTGCAGATCATCTTTGCTTATATTCTCAATTAACTTTCTTGAGGCCCTATTAGGTAGGGAAAATTTACCATTTTATAGATGGTCAGACATCAGGCAGGTTGCGAGACAGAGTCACACGTCGAAACTCACATGGGTGTCCTGAACTAATGTCCTCTTTCCGACATGGAGTCTGGTTCACACCAGCTATCACCAGGAGCAGTCTGAGTTCTTTGTCATGATATATGATCTGTAAGAGTTACAGTGGGAGTCGCCTTGATGTGAGGCTCACCAGTAATTGCAGTATTCATTCCTGTTTCCTCTCCTGTGGCATGTGTGGAGATATTCGGAGTGTATGGAGTGGGGTACTAGAAACAGAAATGCCTCCAACAAAAACTACTTCAAACAACATCATTTACTCTTAGGCTTCATGGAAAAGAAAAAATGGTTTCTGAAATAGGGATATGCGAATAGGTCAGCTCTGCCTTTGCTCGATGGTATCAAGTACCCCGTTTAAAATGTCACCGGCAGCCCTTTCTCCTCGGAACATTTTTTCACCCAGTTATAATTTGAGCAAAGGAGGAGAAAAATTTCCTCCTATTCCCTACCCTTGTTTTTTTTTTTCTGAGTCCATTAGGAAGAGGCAGATTCCAACACAGCAAAATCCATGTTTGTGTCAAGGTCGAGTACTTTGTGACTAGGAAGGGGCATGAGTAAGATGTAACCCTGGGGGAAACAGAGCCAGAGATAGAGGAAGGGAAACATACGATGTGATGAATTTTTATTTTAAGTCATTCTCAGATACTTCTTTCCATATTACCTCCTCTGTCTGTATCTCTGCATTTTCCAGTTCTGCAGTGGTGGTCATCGGAAGTCAGGGATTACAGAGATTAAATTCTCCTTCTCAGTGACGCTCTCAATGAGAGGCCCTTACTCCTCGCTGCCACTTCCAGCTGAGTTCATCATCCCCTTCTTTTCCTGGAACTTCTGAACTGGCACAAGAGCCAGCCTCTGTGTCCTACCTCAAGATTAGAATGGAAGTAAGGTTAGTTTGCTTTTTCCCATCAAACCTGATTAAGACAGCACAAAGAAATTACAACGAATAAAGTGCTCTCCTACACAGCTTATAATAGGGGCTTTAAATGTTTTACATGGCCAGTCATAAAGGGGTTTTAGAATTAATCTCAAGAAAGACTTACATCCTTAAGTCTTTCTGTCAGAATCTATTTTCCAGATTCTTAACAGTTCTGTGTATCACAGGAGGCATTCTCTTTCTCCAGCTCATTAAAGCAAATGAAATCATAGACACTGTGCTAATGGTAAGGTTGGATCCTGTTGTCAGAGATTTAACTGCCATTCTACTTGCATGATAACAGCTAAAAGACTTGCTTATGCTTTTTTCCCCTCAGTATCTAATTTTGTAAAGTAGGAGCATCTTAGTGCTTTGCTTTTTAGAATGATCAAACTGTATCACTCTGCAATAAGAATTCCTATTACAACAAAGAAATCTTACGCATAGTCAAGAACACTCCAAGCTACTTTACATGTTTGAGAGATTAAATAATAATTCTCTACTATTGTAAACCTTTGTAGTAGTCAAACAATGCCTACACGCTGCCTAATTTGATCTTACCAATAGTACTCCAGTGAAGGGGCAGCATTATCCACATCTGACCGGATGAGAAGATAGGTGAAATCATTTGCCTTGAATTTCATAGCTAGTAATATAAAAAGTGGCACTGAAATCCAGAGTGCAAAAAGAGGCAAGTAGACAGATTTGGCCATCTGTCATTGTAATCCCTCGAGACCTGGAGTAGAGACCAGTCTAAATACGTCAGAATGTTTCTCATGATGCCTACAGGATCCAGTTTCCAGCTTCACCAGAAGAAAGACATTATCAAAGACGTTTAACAGATTAGGGCTCTTTCTAAACAAAACTCCCCTTTTCAGTTGCCCTCAATCCTCCTCCGACACATATTGCATTATAAAAGGAAGATGTTATAGGGCTTTGGAAGGGCAGTTGGAGGGCTGAGAGAGCCAAGCATTTACCATCAGGAGCTCCAGTCTCCTTTCAGTTCCACGCCACACAATACAAATAAAGAAATCACCACTACCCTGGACTATCAGAATCTCATATTTTACATAAGTGTTTATTTGCAGGATCTGGTACCCACATCACATATAGGTTTTAGTCACCAAATGAGAAAAAATAACTACTGAATATGAAAGCACTAAGAACTGCATCTTGAAGAAGGTACGGTAATTGGAAAGTAAAGATCTCTCTGTGATCTCAAAGCTATGAAATTTCATGGAAATTCCTTTGAAGAGACCGAGAAAAGACAGATTTTAGTTTTTGCCTTTGAACATAGCTAACAACAATTCCTTGACTCTGTGGTTTCTGAGTGGTTGATTCTAGACTGCTAATATTGACATCATAATGATGATTCATAACTAAATTTATTCCTAAGATACCGTTAAATGTCAAAACTCTGCATCCTCCAAATATTGTTCCAGACTTTGGTTTGTAGGAGTCCAACAAGATTATTCTCCACTTCCACCCCTGCAAGTTATACTCCCTGACATTAAAACCCACCCCTCTGCAGTTGGGCAAAGAACTGGACCAGTGTATTTAAGTCGAGTCCTGGAGGGATCATGTCTTGATTTATATACATGAACATTGTAGATGGTCTCCCATCCCATCTGCTTTACTGAGAATCAGCCATGGATTTTTTTGGAGCTACAGTGCAGGATTCAACCTCAGCAGACATGAACCAATCAGCACAGAACATTCCAGCCTCTGACACCGTGATTGGTTCAAAAGGTGCATGGCACCTTGATTGAGTTAAGTGAACTTAGGTCTTTTTCTTTCATTAGTTGAAAAAGTTCCTCATTCTTTCCGACAATGTGATATAAAAGTGTGAGCCTTGAAACTGCTGCCGCCATTCTGTGACCAAAGGGAAATCTGCTGTGTTGAAGAAACAGAAAAATGCAGTACTAAGAGAGTTGTGCAGAAATGGAGGGGAGCATTGACCGACCCCTGCTGACCTGTTGTTAGCCTTTTCATTTCTAAGCAAATAGTATCTCACTGTGGTTCGGTCCCATTTGAGGTGGGTTTTATCTTCACCTGGAACTAAGCGCGTCCTATGAGCGCGGTGATCTGCACTTGTATTTCTTGATCCTTCACACAACTGTTGCTGAATTGTTGCATTTACGCTCAGATGTTCCCACCACTGAAAAGAAAATAAAGAAGGGGAAGAAAAGGGAGAGCTAGGCTCTGGGTCTGCCCTGGCACTTTGATCACATAAGGAAAGTGTACACGACAGCCTGAAAACCCACTTTCCTAGGTCCGAGCCTCTTTCTTTGCACTTCACGAATTCTTTTTTCTCATTTCCCTTCCCCTGGTTGTGTGCCCTCTGGATGGCGGTTTGCAGTTCTGTCGTTTTAACACCTTTCCTTTCCTTTTCATTGCTTACGGCACTGACCTCTGTGAACACTCAAGGGGGCTTTGTCAGACTGAACTCGAACTCCAAGGTTTCTGTGTCTTACAAAATTCCAGATTCAAAAGAACAAATCATAAATGACAGTAAATACACAACTGTTCAGTCATCCCGTGCTTGTAGACATTACAAGCAATGTTGGCACTGATAGTCATTGCCTCAGTTTACCGTTTCTTCAAATTCTTAAAAATAGAAATAATCAAATATCATAAAATTTAGAAAATCACTGAAAAAACAGGATCAAATGAGAAAATAAACGGAAGTTTAAAAATCTCTAGGAAAAGTTTGAAAATCTTAAGTACTAAAAACAGTTGGGAATCATTATAATTTATTGTTGCTAGGATTCAATCAACTACATCAGGCATCACAACTGGACAAGTTTCTCACAGACTGTTCAGTTTGGCCCATTGCTATAAACCCAATTATCCTTCACAAAAACAGAAAATTCATCTTCAAATTATGATATTTCTAATAAAATTTGAAATAACCCACAGACATCTTTGTCAACATCACAAAGATATTTTTAAGCAGAAAAAAATAAAGGTATTTATAGCTATTAAGGTTTTATGCAATTTTCTTAGCCTCTGCTTGAAAAACAACACCAACTCCTGTCTTCCTAATTTTGCATTTTGTGTTAACTATACATCCACCAAGAGGTAAAACACAATCACTAACCAAGATGCAAAGACCCTCAACATATCACAGACGTGTGTGCACACATGTGTGTGTGTGTGCATGCGTGCTCTTCCCAAACCAAATTAATATTGAAAAGGACACATTTGGAACAAGGAACATGTTTGGCAAGAAAGTAAGCGGAACCTGGTTTATGTTTACAGTTCCACCGATGAAATCCCCCAGAGTTATTCTCAGAGTCATTTCAGTCAACTCTTATTTCTGGCTAACAATAAATGGCTGGTTTCAAAATCTAGCTCACAGCTTCTAAGGAAGCTTTCATAGCTTTTCCACAATTTTTTGTAGCTGCTTTATCTCTTCAACAAATCAGGAAAAAAATCCTACATGAAAATTTCCAATAAAATGTCTTAAAATCTCCAGTAAAGTTAAGGCCTAATTTAAAAACCAGAGAACACCCCCATTTTTCTCACAAATGTGCCAAATTCAGCACCTGTGCCATCCTTCTCATCTACCTTTCTGGCCAGGAAAGGCTACAAACTCAAGCCTCCTTGCAGAAATGTACATAGGTGATTAGGCTCCACTGCTCTACACTGGACTTTGGAGCTGGGAAATGGGCAAATCACCAGTGTGATTTCAAAGCAGCATTCTGAAGCCAGGTGTGGCTGTGTACACTCATAATTCCAGCACTTGAGAAACTGGGGCAGGAGGATCACTGCAAGTTCAAGGCCAGCCTGGACTACACAGTGAGTACCCTGTGTCAAAAAAAAAAAAAAAAAAAAAAAAAAAAAAAAAAAAAAAAAAAAAAAAAAAAAAAAAAAAAAAAAAAAAAAAAAAAAAAAAAAAAAAAAAAAAAAAAAAAAAAGCAAAACAAAGCAAGAGAAACAACAACAACAACGCAGAATTCTGAGCAACGCCATTCTCTACATTTCTCAACTATTTAACTCTTCATATGATCCCTGCTGAAAGTATAAATCCTAATTTTACCCTTAGAATAATTACAAAAAGAGAGTCTAGCAAGCAATCTCTAGATTAATCCTGTTTCTGATTTTCACCTATTTCCAAAACAATCTGTGCAGCGCATAAGGTACACAAGTGAAATGAATTTCATGTTAGTCTCCTTTCTGTCACTGGGACAAAATGCCCAAAATTCATAATTTGAAGGAGATGTTTTTGCTCAAGGTTTTAGAGTTCCATTCATGGCTGCAGTCTCCAAGGCGGAAACAGCAAGGTAGGAGAGCATGGTAGAGGAAAACTGCTCCACCACGGCAGCCGGGAAGCAGAGTGAGAAGCCCAAGTTCATAGCTGAACGGTACTTTTCGGAGTCAGGGCTTGGTCAGAAAACGTGAGTCGCTGGGGGCACAACCTGAAGGGTATATTCCTATGCCCAGCTCCTCTCTTCTCCCTCTGCCTCCTGGGCACTTTGCTCCATTAGTGATAACGCAGCTAATACATATGGTATTAAATGCTAACGTGCTAATGACTCCTAAGTTGATACCTTCAGCCCTAACTTACTGCTAAGTCCCAGGTTCATGTATCCAGGGTAATTCCTTAAGATTGCCGTCTTGCTGTCTGACAGCATTTCAAATGTAACATGTGCGAGGAGGGAAAGGAGCTCAGTATCTCCTGCCAAACCTCACTCCAACTTCCCCCATTTTAGATAATGGACAAAATATAGGAGTCTTCTGTGGTGCCCCACTCCCTCACCCTCCTCATGTTGTGTAAACCCGTTAGGAAATAATCTTGGCTCTGCATTTAACATATGCTGGACCTCGCCTCTGTCTCCCACCTCCTTAGACAACTTACCTCTCTGCTTGACTGTTGCAGTCACATCCCAACTGGATGCTACGCTTCCTTTTCTCTTCTCTTTTCCTGTGGTCCATTTCTCACCCAATAATCAGAGTGTGTGTTTAAAAACATAAATCATATATTGTTTATTGATTAAAACCCTCTGAGGGCATCTCTTGTATTAAGCGTAAAGGATAAACTCTCCGTGGCGATTGCAGGGCTCTACTGTAGGCTCTGCCGCTGCCTCGTTCCCCTCACCTCTTCCTACTCTTTCCGACAGACACACAGACTGTGTTCTGTTCCTCACACAGGCCAACCAGGTCCCAGCACAAGGCCTTTGTATCTGGGCTATCTTTGCTTAGGATGCTCTTCCCCCAGATCTTCTCCCCGATAACTCTTTACCATCTAGGTCTTACTTCAGAAGTTGATTCAGAGCCAGGGATGGTGGTGCATATCCCAGCACTTGGGAATCTGAGACAAGAATCCGAAGTTTGAAGACAGCCTGGGCAGCACAGCAAGTTCAAAGCCAGCCTGAGCTATACACCAAGACTCTGTTTCAGAGAAAAAAGGTTGATCCAAGGGGTTTCTCTTGACCACCCACTCTGAAAAAGAGCCCTCCACTCCACCTATGATCAAATTCTCATATTCAGAGACTCATCATGATTTAAGTCATATTAATCTGTTTACTATTTCTGTTTCCCTAACATGTGAGCTGTATGACTGCAGAAAATGTCCTGCCTTTTACCTGACTATCTCCAGCACCTAGAAAAGTGTTTGCACAGCAATAAACATTTGTTAAATGAACAAGTGGCTTGCTTTTCCAACCGATCATTTCTTAACTTTAACAAGATCCTCTCCTGACAATTTCACAGCCCTTCCAGGGAGGCCTGCTAAGTCTAAGGAGTTACTATCTTCCCTGAGCCAGATCTGAAAACCAGCCCAGTTAGCTGAGGAAGTTGTTTTCTAGCTTCTTTATTTATATCCTCCCACAGAACTCTGGAAAAAGATACCTCTCACCCATTTTCATCTAACCTGGCATTGTCAAAAGATTTGGAAAAATTGAATCCTGATTGATGTTATTCCATCTATTTCAATGCAATTTTATTTTACTTACAAAGTGCTATTACATACTTTATAACTTTTTGTAAATCTTGGAGCTGCAGGAATACCTCATTTAGGAAATTATGTGTCATATCTAATTGGCAAAGGCAAACTTTGTTATCAAATCAATTGGCTAAGTCAGACTTACTTTCTATCGGGAAAATTGATGTTCATTTCTCAGCTCATACTTTTATGTTCATATGCAGGTCCTTTATAATCCTTTTCTTTCTTTAATTGGATCCAAGGCTATACAACTAAGTAAATAAGACCCAAAGCTCTACCATAAGTTTGTTGCCTGGATGAAATATGTGCCATGATGTTCAATTTTTTAATAATTCTCTCTTTGATTACTCTTCAATAACTTGCCTTTAGGAACAAGGCATCTTGTTATTAATACATGATAGAAGTGACTTTGTAGAAGTGTAATCATCCGATTCCTTACTCTATGATATATCTGAATGTAGACTTTCCTGTGTATGTCAATTACCTTTCTGTTAATAAAATATTTCAGGTCAAGAACTCACGTATATTTTGGTTTGTAATTTTTGAGGTTTCAGTCCATGCTTGCTTTACCCGGTTGTTTTGAGTCTGTGGCAAAACATACATTGTAGTGGCAGCATATGGCAGAGGAAAAGTACTTACCTCAGGGACAGGAATGAACATTTAAGATCCAAATTACAATATCCTGCCCCTGGCCCCAAGCATTCATGTCCATCTCACAATGAAAATTGCATTTAGTCCACTCCAAGACACCCAAAGTCATCACTGTTCCTGTACAACTTAAAAGTCCAAGGTAAATTATCCTCTGAGACACAAGGCAAACTCAGTTATGAGCCCCTGTTAATATATATATATTGCAAGATACAGAGGTACAAGGAGAGCATTCCCATTCCAAAATGAAGAATAGGAAAATTATGAAGAAAATTTGGATGAGAGCAGATGGAAGCCCAGAAGGACAAATGTTTACTCTCTAACCAGCATCTGAGCACACTGTGGCAGGAGTTGGGGTCCAAAGGGCTTGGAAATCCTGAACCCAGGGCTTATGAATTGCAGTCCGCATTAGCCTGGCTTTAGTTTTTTGTTTTTTTTTTTTCCGGTACCGGGGATCGAACTCAGGACCTTGCACTTGCCAGGCAAGCGCTTATGCCACTGAGCTATACCCCCAGCCCCAAAAGTTCTTGTTTGTTTGTTTGTTTTGTGGTACTGGGGATCGAACTCAGGACCCTGCGCTTGCTAAGCAAGCACTTATTCCACTGAGCTATATCCCCAGCCCAGCCTGGCTTTACACACTCTCTGTGTTTCCTCAGCAGGCATTCCTCACCGCTGACTCCTCTGTCTTCCCAGGGTCTGTGTTGCTTTTTCAGCTTCGCTGTCATAGTTCCATGATTCATCCTGCTTGGGTGTTGATTTCAGGGACTCTGACACTTTGGCATACCCTCTGGCCTTTCCATACTGGCCTGGCACCACACTGGCCTTTCCTTTGGAATCCGGGTGGAAGTTGCATGGCCCCTCAATTCTTTATTCTGCCTACCTGTGACACTAGCGTCACATGGATGACTCCAAGCTCTACCACCAGCATGAGTTGTGTCTAGATTTGAAACACGGCTGCGGTGGCCTCTAGGACCTTGCTGGCTAAACACAGAGAAGTGAGTCCCAAGTGTGTCCTGAGAAGGAAAGTACCTCAAGTCTCTCTCCTTGAAAGACTACCCTGAAAAGTCTTTAAAATAAGTTTATACTTTCATAGTCCTTAACTTGTGATGGGTGAGGTGCCATGCAGATTCTCAGGATGCCCTCATGTGTCTTTTCTATTGTCCTGGAATAAGGCTTTTGACTTCTTTTAATGGTGCTAATTTCTGCACCTTCCTTGGCTGCACTTTTACACACACACACAGACCTATAAACTTCTTAATTCTTTCTGCTCTGCTCCTCTTTGCTCCTGTTCTTGCTGTACATTTGGCTAAATCCAATGTCCATGGCCCTGCCTGAGTGCTGTGCTGCCTTTCAATCTCCTTTACCAAGCCATAAAGCATCAGGGCACAGACAAAATGCATTCCAGTTTTTTCTTGATATAACAAATGTGGCCTCTAGTCTGATTTCCAAAGAACCTCTTTTCCATCTGAAACCTCATCAACATATCCTTTCCTGTGAGCATTTTAATCATCATTCTGGTCTTCTGGGCATCTATCACAGTCACCCATTAAGCTCCCTCTACTGAAAGCATTCTAGGCTTTCTTTAGCTTGGTCCTCCAAAGTTTTTCAAACTTCTACAAACCAATTGCAAGGTCTTCTCTAGATCATCAGATACACAATAATGACAAAGGCTCCACTTCTTGGTACCAGTTTTGTGTGTCAGCTTTTCACTACTGTAAAGCGTGTGGGGCAGTCAAATTAAGGGAGAAAGCTTCTTTTGGCTCATAGTTTCAGAGCGTTAAATCCACTACAGGTCAGCTCTGTTGCTTTGAGTCTACGGCAAGGCTGCGCATTGCAGGGCAGCATGTGGCGGAGCAGAAGCACACACTTCATGACTAGGAAATGAAGAGAGAGGAAGGAGCTAGGGCCCCCCACTATCTTGTGAGGGGTGCACCCCTCAGCGGCCTGAAAGCCTCCCACTAGGCCCATCTCCTCTCGATAGCACCACCCTGGAAAACAAATCCTTGCCACATAAGCCTTTGGGGGACATTTAAGATCCAAACATAACACATATTATTTGTAGGTTTGTTGTTATTTTTTGGTTCTCCAAGACAGAGCCTTGCTATGTTCAAGGTTTACCTCGAACTTACTATGTAGCCCAGGCTGGCCTTAAACTCACAGCAATTCTCTAGCCTCAACCTCTGGAGTGGTGGGATTATAGAGGTGCACCACCGTGCCTGGATAGCACCAATCTGTTTTTTAATGTTATATTTACCCTAACAATACAGTGTGATATATTTTACATTAAGGTATAATGACATAGTTGGGCATGGTGGCACACACCTGTAATCCCAGCACCGCGGGAGGCCGAGGCAGAAGGATTGTTACAAGTCCAAACCCAACCCAGGCAACTTAGTGAGATCATGCCTTAAAATGAAAAACAAAGAGACCTGGGAATATAACTCAGTTCAGAGGTCCTGTGCTCAATCCTCAGTACTGCAGAAGGGAGGGAGGGAGAAGGAGAGAAGATGAATGATGATGATAAAGAATGAATGGGTTTATGGTGCCTAATTTAATTGTTGCTTTACTTACACCCCTGAGATACTCACTCTCAGAGCTGTGTGCTGTAAAGTATTAGCTTTCATGTTACCGGAGATAAAAACACTCAACACCCTCAGCGTAAAGGTTCCTGGTTTCAGAGGGTTCAGTCCGATGGTCAGTAGCTCCTGAGCAGGCGCATCCTGGTGGAAGAGTACGGCAGAGCAAAGCTGCCAACCTCATGGTGACCAAGAAATGGAGCAGAGGGGAGGAGCGCCAGAGAGGAGAAGTCCAGGGACCAGGTATACTCCAAGGTCTTCTCTCCAGGATTCATCCATGCCCACCCTGAAGTGTGCTTCACTAAGTCCCTAGGCAAGACTCAATCTAGTTAATCTGACAGTCAGAGTTAACTGTCGCACATAGTAAGATACAGAGTAGAGGAAAGTTTTCCCTCTATTATGGAAAGTAGGTGGTATGTAATTGCAAAGGCAGTTAGGGTATATAAGCAGAGCTACAGTAACAATAAAACCTCTACCATAGTTACATTGTTGTGGGAGAGAGTAGATATGAGTGCTAAACAGTTGCAAATTTACTTCCTTAAAAACACCAATTTCCTAGAAAGTCTCCGTGGAACCTGAAAGGGGCAAGTATACCATCTTAGAAATCAAATTTGGCTATTGTCACAATCACACCAGGTGGTATTGCTTTTCACACATGCAATCCAATCAGATTCTGTCCCCTTATTTACTGCTAGTTGATCTGAGTAAATACCACTCCCATACTTCTTTACAGTCTGCAATTCCCCTTTAAGTCCTAGTGTAGAGACTTATGTCATATCAAAGCTTGTAAGAACTCTACCTGTACAAAAGGTGCAAATTTGCCTTAGTTCACGTAGAACCTAGAACATCACATGTTGGAGTTACCTTGCTCCTGGGACAAGCTCACATACACACCTTGACATCTTATCCATAGCATGCCTGCAGGGTCAAGGTAGCCGTAATGGAATGGGCTTACAATGGTATCCATGCTGTCCTTGGGGTACGATCCCCTCCTCCTCAAAGCTGCGTCATGACATGAAGAGGGAGTGATGTCCCTTTCTCTCAGACTGCTAAGCCAATTCTTATTTTCTTTGTCAGGATAGGTGTTAGTGCAGAGAGCAAGGAAGGTTTTCTTTCACCGTAGAAAACCCACCCCTTTTATACTAAACCATCATCCCTTTCTTTAGATTTCCCTGCCTCAGAAATCACTGAGAGGTTTATCAGACCTATGGAATCAAGGTTTATGGGGTTGAACCTGAGAAGCTACATTTAACAAAAGTACCATAGGATGGGATTTCTCTCTGATGAATTATCATATATAAAACACCATATAGAAACATGTGTATTAACAATTACAAAACAAATACCTATATTCCCACCACTCAGCTAAAAACATGAATATGCCAATATTTTTTAATCCACCCAAGTGCACCTCTTCCTTGATTACGTCTCTCTTCTACCTCCATCCATCCTAAGGTTACTTTTAGTCTTAGGGTTTTACTGTTCTTTGGCCTTAGAAAATTACTACCCATACATGTATCCCTACAATCTAATCTTATACTTAAACTTTAAGGAATAAGAATTTAATTCTACACTATGTATATATTCGGTAACTTGCTTTTCTCAATAGTGACTTTGCAAGATTCATCCACAGTGATGTAGATAGTTGCAGTTCATCTATTTTTCCTGCTGTGTTCCTTTTCCTGCAAGGCCAAGATGTATTTTTCCACTGTTGATGAACATGTAGACTGTTTATCTCATGGCTTAGACGGAGCTCCTGGTCAGGAGCTTCCTTGCTCTCTGCATTCGGGCTGCCATGGCTTGAACAGTTGTCTTCCAGTACACCCCTCCACTTTGCTGTTTCTGCACTTGAGCTAGCTGACCATGGACTGAAACTGTGAACCAAAATAAAACTCGCCTTCTTTAAACTGTGGGTAACAGGTGTTGTGTCTCAGCAACAAGACAACAGCTAAGGCAGTGCCTCCTTTTGTTTTGTGATTGAGATCATGCACGACCCTCCGGATAGTTTGCAAGCGTGGAGTTCTTTGCTACTCAAAATGGACCAAGGATATAAATGTAAGATCTGAAACTATGAAATTAGTAGAAGAAATACAACAACCATTGTTAATTCTGTCACCTGGTCTGTAATTCAGTTTCAATTGTACTGTTCCTGTGCTACTTTGTAAGGGGCTGTCTGTCTGTTAATATGCTTTCGTTCTTGTACTTTTAAAATAAAATTAAAAATTAAAAAAAAGAAATTAGTAGAAGAAAACTGAGTGGGCAATACTTTATGATACTAGGATAGTGAAAGAATTTTTGGATCTAATCCCCAAAGCACAAGAAACGAAAGCAAAAAATGAGGCAAATGGTGTTATATGAAACAAAGAAATATCTGCAAAGAAAACAACAGAAATATAAAGAGAAAACTTTCAGAATGAGAGAAAATACTTGCAAACTATCTGATAAGAGATTAATATCCAGAATATAGAAGGCAATAAATACCCAGGATACATAAGAAGCTCAAACATCTCAGCAGCAGTCATCATCATCATCAACATCTAAATTAAAAGGCAAAGACCAAAATAAATACTTCTCAAAAGAAGTTGTCGCTTTCCACCTGTGCTCTGAGGTGACTGTGGGCGTCCCAATGGGGGGGTGTGGTAGGAGTTCAGTAACCCCCGTGGCAGCACCACTTCCCCTTGAGATCCTTCTTAAGGTCACCCCCTGGTGAGCGGCTCTAAAATCTTGAAGAAGAGCTCAAAAACCCAGAGGGAACCAAGTCAGTGGAGTCTTCTCTAGACATCCGGAAAGATGATGGTGGCATCAATATCTGTAGCTTCTGATTCTCTCTTCTTGAATACAGTATCTTACCTGAATCATCCAAATGCAATGGAAATGTGAGTCATTGATCTTCATCTCCATATATACTATGTCCACGTGATAAAACTTTCCCTAATAGTGAACTATGACACTCCCAGATAAGCCTACATTTGCTTATCCAGAAAGCAATAGTGGAGCCATATTTTGTCCTCTGAAGAATCTTCAAGATAAAATGAAGAGTCAGTCAGAAGAAAGTGTGAAAACTTTGTCTAAAAAAAAAAATCTTCAAAAGTACCACATGAACAGAGATACTGTATTGGTATATTGCATTATCTAAACAAATTACGAATATTTTATTGTGTGATTGTGGTTTTCTGAAAAAGAGTAATTCTTTATGTATAAATTAGATTTAAATTTTCAAAATACAAGGCTGTCCTGTAGGCAGCATTTACTTGAAAAGTCCCAGTTTTAAATATTTTCTGGCATCCAGTGCCCACTTCTCCATTCTTATACAACTATTAAATATATTTTGACTATGAAAAATGCTTACAAACCACAGAAGTGGCCAAGGAGAAGAGGGAAAGGAGCCCAACATCACTAACCTTCAGGGGAGGCAAAAGAACCACAGTTAATGCCTCACCCTTTTTGACTGTGTCAAACAGAAAGCTGACAAGCATGCAAACAAAGAAACTCTTCTCACACACCGCTGATCTGGCCACAGACTGGTACAACCATTACGGGAAACCAGCATGGATTTTCTTTTTTAAAAAAACTGAAAGTAGAACTACCATATCATCTAGCAATCCCGCTACTGGGTGTACATCCAAAGAAGGTAAGATCGTATCAGAGAGATAACTGCGTATCTGTACTTCCTACAGCATTTTCCACCACAGCTAGGATATAGAATCAGCCAATATGCTCAGCAGTGAATGACTGGATTAAAAAGAGGGCTGTATATATACCCAGTGGGACAACGGACTGTGACTCAGTGATTTAAAAGAATAAAATCGTGTCACTTGCATCACAGCAGGATGGAACTGGCAAGTTCGCATTTGAAAAAGTCCACCACAAAGAAACGGAAGACTAGAGTTCACTAAAGACTAGACGAAGCAGGGAAGAGGGGATGTGGAGCATGGAGAGAGAATTGGTTCCAAAATACAGATAAATATGGGGAATTGGTTCTAATGTTCTGCGGCAAAGTAACTACACAATAGTCTACAACACCTTCCTAAATATTTTAAAATAGATGCAGAGCTTGAAGAGTCTCAGCATACAGAGATGATCGTATTTGAGGAGATGGAAGTGCGAGTTACCCTTATTCAATCATTACACGTTGGGTTCATATATCAAGTTAGGATTTTGTACCTTGTAAGTTAAGTACAAGTACTATATGACAATTTCAAAATATTTTTTAAAAACTACCCAGTCAGCCAGACATGGTGGCCCATGCCTGTAATCCCAGAACTGGGGAGTCTGAGGCAAGAGGATTATCAGTTTGAGGCCAGCTACATAAAGAATTCAAGACCAGCCTGGACTATATAGTTAGACCCTGTATAAAAAAAAAAAAAAAATTAAAGCCTGTCAAGTCATTAAAAACAAGGAAAGTCTGAAAACTGTTACAGCAAAGAAGAACCTAAAAGGCATGACAATGAATTCTTCAATGGGATTCTAGACTATAAAAAGGGCATTATGTAAAACCTAAGAAAATTTGAACATATTGTGGTCCTCAGTTAATATTCCTGTTAATCATAATATGTCTACTTAAGAAATGCCTAGCAGATTAATAAAGCACAGTTCTGGGTAAAGATGTTATGTTTCTATGTGTAGATCTCATTTAATGTCTTTTAGTCTAATTTAAAAGTTCCTCCATAAATAAATTTCATCTTTTCATATTTGACTTTCTAGATGTACTTTGTGAATGGTACATTTTACAAAAGTTTTGTGTTGCTGACTTATGGCAGTTCAAATGACTTTTAATTTTAATTATACACTGGATTTCCATGTCAACTCCTCTTACTAGTAGCATGACTAGGTTTTTTAAAGTTTTCTATGCAATTAATCATATGTATAAAAATGGCAATTTTGTTTCTTCTTCTAACTCCCGTATTTTTTATGTCTCATTCCTAGCGCATGACTGCTGTCGAACAGAAATGATCTTAGCACCCTTCACCCATTGCTGATTTCAAGGAAAGTGCTTTGAGTCTTTCACTGCTGAATATGCTGTTTGCAAATAAGAAACAGAATGGTCTTTCTCATTTTAGCTTACACAACTCATTTATATCTTGTAATTGTTTCTATCTGCACTGCATTTTCAATAATTTCTTTAGGAATAGTTTTTGGTTCACCAATCCTACTTTAGCTGCATCTAATCTGCTATTTAACCTCTCCATCAGTGTATAATTTCCTTTACTGAATGACTCAATTCTACAAGATTACTTTGTTCATCTTTATAGTCCTGGTGTATTAGTCATGATTTGGAGCCCCACTTTCATTTCCTTAGAATACTAAATAGACATTTAGTCAGAGGTTGACCCCTATATCAGAGGTTGACTAACTATGGCCTACGAGCCAAATCCAACCCAACCAAATTTAGTCTAGCCTGTTTTCGTAAATAATATTATAAGAAATTCAGCCAAGGCTATTTCTTTCACATTACCTTAGGTGCTTTCACCTGGCAGAACTGAGTCACTGCCCTGCAAATTTAAACTCTGTACCATCTGATGCTTCACAGAAAACTTTTTCCAAGCTTTGCTGTACCTAACAATTTCGAATTCAGTAGGCTGCATGGGTCCAATTCAGTTCTTTGTTGTTTGTACTGGCTTTTGCTCAAGGTGGCTTATATTCTGATATAGTTTTCAATTTGTGATAGTGAGCTTGTATTTGTTGAAAGTTTATTTGTGCAGGTCCTTTGAGGCTTGCCTGCAAGATAGATATCTCCAGAAATGCAATGCATTTGTTATTTTAGGGATGGAGCATGTCATAGATCACGGTATCCCAAAAAATAGACTCGTGGAGACACTTTATTAGGGAGTGTTCTCACAAACAACAAGAACAGGAGACTTGAATTGCAATACAATTACCACAGATCTTGTAGAGTATTCCAAACCTGGATTGACCCTTTAGCAACATTTCAAATTAAGACCGGGGGCCAGGCTTCCATATTTTAGCATAAATGGGTACTTCATGTGGACCATACCTAAGGGACACTCTTCATATTGGGAGAAGCATCTCCTTCAGCAGAAGACTTTGTTTAAAATAAGGCTTTCTGTGAGTTATCAGTGGCACAATTCTGCAGGTAGGTTAACGACTGCCTCCGTGCTGTGGGGAGTGATCTGAAAAGTGCACTACAGTCTGTATGAGCTATAGGGAGCTTCCAATCAGAAAACTGTTTTTATATAGATTCTTAGCTTCGAGATTTTTGAACCACATAAGTAGTTTGAATCTCATTTCTAAATCTACTACAGGGTTAGCATGTGTTCTTAAACTCTCAGGGGTAACTATATTTTCCCTCTCTCTAAAACCAAGTCCAAGATAGATAAGTTTTCCTACTGTTTGCTTGCACAAGGAGAGTTTTTTCTAGTCTTCTGTTCACTGAGGCTGTTATCTGTAAGGTTTTCTGTGGATGTCTCCGGCCTGAGTTCCCACCCTACTCAGATTCTAGGGTATTGGTTAGCATCCAGATGCTCTTCAGTCAGTGTAACCACGGGCCCAGAGTTACCTGAGCTCATCATTTGGGGCCTCTTATGTCTTGCCTATTGTATTGCTATCGTACCAATGTGAAGGTACACCCTCCACCCATGCAGATTCCAGCGTTGCTACGTGCTTCATACTACAGAGAGATTTCAAGATTTCCAGCACAACAAATCAGGATGGCAGATAGACTTCCAGGTGAATCCTATGCACACTTAAATTTCCAAGCCACTAAACTCACTTATATTGATGCCTATCAGTGTACTGAGTCCTGAATCTTCTTAATTTTCAATATCGAAGTCCTCTCATAGGATCCTCTCTGATCTCTCCAGCTAAACCTTTTAAATATATACTTTCTCTAAAATTTATGAAATATTTATCATATACTACTTTATATTTCAATAATAGTATAAGGCATAAGTTATGCCTTAATCACTCAACTAAAATATACAGCCTAAAGTTCTTTCTTTTGTATGTGTAACTCCTTTCTTTTGTCCTCCCCACCAGAGATCTGCACAGGATAATTACTAGATGAGTTGTTAATGAATGATTGATTTGTTTTCCACTGTGGTAACATTATTCTCCAGACTGAGTCTTATTCTTAAATACTATAAGAAAGGACTTAAATGAAGAATGATATAATGATTCAACATGAAGTATAGCAAATCCTCAAGACATGGTGTAGATATCATGCTGTAAGAAATTAATTTAATGGTAGGATTAAGTTTTACTGCTTTTGTCTCTCTGATCTGTGCTAATGGGAGAAGAAGAAATTAAAACTTGCAGTAGAATCCAATTTTAGGGAATTTAAAATATGATGTGGGTGACAAACAATTTCAATTCAATTCCACAGATATTTACTGATCATCCATTATTCATGACATACCATGGTATATATTCAATTGCTTGAGAAAATTTCTGCTGTAAAATAAAGTACATTAGAAAGGCTTTTGAAGTCTTTTTGTTTTTCTTTTCTCTGTTGTTAAAGTAACTTTCAAAAAGAATACAGCCATCATTTCTGCCTAACTTTAATCCAAAAGTGAAGTCTAAATCTTTGTGTCCTAAGCAAACTGCCACAGAGCTATTCTTCATGTTCTCAGTACTTTATATTGCAACTATAAACCATAACTAAAGCTGGGAGAATTCATTTAGCTCTCTAGAGTATGCGATGACAAGTTATCCCTTATTTATTGCTTTTTAATGAAAATTTTTATGTGCACCAAAACACGATCCTTCAACAAAGGAAGTACAGCTTTGAGGCCCACATACTTTACAATGTAAAATCTACATGTGAGCATTAATTTTTCTGGATGAAATTACCTAATGGATTTTTTCTACTCAGGAATGAGATTTTTTATTAAGTTAGTGAGCATACTACTATTAACTCTTCCATGGGATGCAAGCTTTCAGAAAGCTCAGCAAATATTTTAAACTGCCCTATTTGCCTTCAGAATGTGAATCTTAGCTGTCAACCACCCTGAATCTTCTCTTCTGAAAGAACTCAAGGTATTTTAAACTGCCACAAATTTAAGAATTTGTTTAGAGAGGGGGATTTCAGAAGGAAATAAAGTCTATATGCATACTTCCACCTACGATAATTGATTTAACAATAAATGTATTTATTTAATTAATTTTTCTCTTTCTTGTCCCTCTAAAAATAAACAAACCAAGTAAAGTTGTTGTTATTGTATAGAGTTGTTACTGTGTTGATTACAAAAAAGAGAAAACCTGGCTCAAATGGGTCTACCCAATAAGTTTATTGTATTACATAATAGGAAGTCCAGCAGAACAAGTGTAAAAATTGGTTGGTTGAACAAGACCGTTTCAAACTCACTTTCTGTCTGCCCATTCAACAGTCCAAAGAGCTCAGGATGACCCAAAGATGCTTCATTTAGGCTTGCTCCCTCTATAATTACCAAGAGCAAGCAGGATGCCAATAGCAAGCAGAATGATACATTTCCTTATCTACATTTAACAAGTTATATCTCTCCCACCCCACCATGGAAGAGTAATCTTTCCCTTAAGTCTAATCAGGACAATTTCTAAACATGGCCATCTCCAGTCTAATAAAAGTTGCTGGGAGCTATTTAAGCTCTATGTCTTAGTTTGTTTTGTAATACTGTAGAAGAATACATGAAACTAGGTAATTTGTAAAGAAAAGAGGTTTATTTATCTCACAGTTCTGAGGAATCTGTGTCCAAGATTGGCTGCTGACATATACTTGGCTTCTAGTGAGAGTTTTTCACTGGTGTGTGTGTGTGTGTGTGTGTGTGTGTGTGTGTGTGGCACAGTAGCAGAAAGGTAAGCAGACACATGCAGAAAAGACAAAGGTGGGCTGAAATCCCACAATAGCTGACACATTTTATTAATATATTCATGACCTAAATGCCTCCTGTTAGATGTTTCCTTCCCAGATCGCCTCATTAAAGAATAAAGCTTTGACAGACCAGACTATATTCAAAACAAAGCACCCTAATTGGCTCATCAGACTCAATCCTGATATGGGGATTATGCTGAGATCAGCATAATCAAACTCTGTTAGAGTGATTTTGGTTTGTTGTTTTCTTTTGATGCTGGGAATTGAACTCAGGGTCTTGCACTTGCCAGGCAGGTGCTATGCTTCTGAGCTATATCCCCCATTTAAGCTGTGCTAGAGTTTGAGAAGGGAGAAGATTTGGAAGAACAGCTGAAAACATCCACTGTAATTATTCTGATACTTTGTGAAGGGCAATATTAGAAATATTTTTAATGAATAAATGAGTTCCAAGTTTACTTGACCCCTTTGTCAAAGATCAGATGGTTGAAAGTGTATGAATTCATTTCATTGTACATCTATTTCATGGATCTACACATCTATTTTTGTGCCAGTACCATGCTGTTTTTGTTCCCATATCTTTATAATATAACTGGAAATACAGTACTGTGGCACTTTGCTCTTTTTCCTTAGGATTTTTTGGCATTCTGGTTCCATATAAATTTTAGGGTTGATTTTCTAGTTCTGTAACAAATGTGGTAGCCATTTTAATAGGGATTGCATTAATATGTTCATGATGGGGCCATAATTTGTACATCTCATTGGCAGTGACTTGAGCTATCAGTAGTACTACATGCATAATTATCCCGTGCATGAGTGTACCACTTGTACCACCAGTAGTACAAGCCACCTAATGGCAAAGACATGCATGTACCACCAGTGGTTAAAGCCGGTGGGAATATGTCAAATCCATGTGTTTCTTCTGGTAAACTTTCTTCTGACAACTATAGTTTTTGTTATGGAAGTCTGTCAGTCCCTTGGTTAGATTGATTCCTAGGTATTTAAATTTTTTGAAGCTACTATGCATAGAATTGTTTTCTTGATGTCTTTCTTGGTGGCTTCATTATTAGTATACAGTATGTTATTGACTTTTCCATGTTGATTTTGTATCCTGCCATTTTGCTGAACTTATCTGTTACCACTAAGCATTTTCAGGTGACATTGTAGGGTCTCCTGCATAAACGACTTTATTAGCTTTCTGGTCACAGAGACACAATACCCAATACCCATAATTCAAAGGGGGGAGATTTATTGGACTCACAGTTCCAGCGGGTTTAGTCCATGATCAGCTGACTCCAAGGGAGAAACAGCATGGTGGAAGAGCCTATTGGAGGACAGCTGTTCACCCCCACGGCAGCCAGAGAGCAGAGACAGAGTGGGGGAAGAGCCAAAGACCAAGAAGGTACCTTCCTACCTCATGCCCCTGGTGACCTGCTTTTCCAACCAGGCCCCACCTCTGATCAAATGAGACTTTTGAAAGACATTTTAGCTCTAAACCATAACATTCTGCCCCTCTCCCCCAAATGTTCAGGTCCATATCCTTATGCAAAATGCACTTAGTCCATCTCTAATAGAAGCCAAAGTCTTAACCACTCCAGCATTGCTGAAAAGTCCAAATCCAAAGTCTTTTCTGAGACTCAAGGCAAACTCTTAGCTGTGAGCTTCCTATAAAAATAAAGAAAAAAATTAAGTCCCTCAAAAATATAATGGGCACAGGATAAACATTCGCATTCCAAAAGGAAAAAATAGGGAAATAAAAAGGAATTGTACCAACACAAGACCAAATCCCAACAGGGCAAACATTAAAATCTATAGCTCCGTGTTTAGCATCTAGGGCAATGGTGGAAAACCTCTGACATGCACGCCACAGCAGGCTGTTTGTATCACTGAAAGCTCTAAAAGGTTCACTACCACTGACCTATGGCATGTAGTGGTGAGATGTGAGCTGAAATGTCTTGGACAACCTTACTTCTGTGGTGATGGTAGTTGTAGCTCACATGACTTCTCTTTTGGGCTGCCTCTGCTGACTGTCTGCAGCTTTCCTCATCAGGTGTTTCACATTCTTGGTATCTCTGACTTTATCCTGTATCCACTGCACCCATGATTTCACTCAGGTGCAAGTATTGCCTTTTCGGGGATCCTCACAAGAAAAATGACCCTGTCATATATTTTTGCCTGGCCTCCCAGGCTCTTAGTTACTTTCCTGATCACTGAGACACAATATCTGACACAAACAAATTAAAAGAGGGAAGGATTATTTTGACTTACAGTTTGCAGAGGTTTTAGTCCATAATCAGCTTGCTGCCAGGTGAGGTGGCATGGCAGAGGGGCATGCCAGTGAAGAGGTATTCATGGCAGGGCATGGCACACAGGAAGCAGAGAAAGAGAGTATGCATGAAGACTGAGCTAGGGAGCAAGATAAACTCTCTCAGATGATGCACCCAGTGACCTGCCTCTTCTCACCAGGCCCCACCTCCTAATAGCAAGCTAACCAAAACCCTCAAAAATCCAATCCTCTTTCAAAAGCCCCACCTTTGAGTGCATGAGACTTTGAGGGCACATCTAGATAGAAATCATAACACAGGCTTTCCCTTGAATCTTGACCGATAACTCTTGCATTCTTCATTCCTGAAAAACCAGTACCATGTGGCTGATGCCATAGTCTGCTGCCCGCTCAAGCTGCAACCTGATCTCCTTGTATCAAGACCACAGTAGCCTCTGAGTGCCTGGATAGCTGAACTTGGGGAAAAAATTCCCTAGGTTACCCTGAATGGGTAGGGCACCTTAGGGCTCTCTTTTAAAGTAAAAATCTTTTAAAAGTGTTTACCCTTTTCACTCAGGCCACATTGGCCTGATAGGAAGTACTTTGCTTCATTGTAGTGCTATTAATCTCTTCAGCAACCACACCTACTTTTACCTCAACTTTACAAATGGTTTCTTTGGGGCCCAAATCTAAGTTTTCCAAAATTGTTTGCTCTGCATTTTGTCCTTAATTCTCACTATAAATCTAGCGTACAATAGCCAATAGTACCCAGTCCACAGAAATGACCTTGAGCTGTCTTGAAATCTGTCTTGCGGGGACTGGGGGAAGATGGCGACCAGGTGAGCAGCAAGGGAGCGAGCCTCTTTGATAAACACCACCAGCTCGAGACAGACTTGGCGAGCGTGAATACCGGGACCTCAGCTGGGAAGTTTAAACTGGGCGTATTTCTCTGAGATGCCGGGGGAGATGTGGTAGGGCGGACCAGGCTGCCGGGGCGAGACGTGGAAAAGTC